>VZRJ01004326.1:2385839-2507599 GCA_013397565.1 Ptilonorhynchus violaceus
AGGGAAACCCCCCCCCCCATGTTTTCAATTTGAGATTTTTTTTTTTTTTTTAAATTACAGAAACTAACCCAAAAAGGGTTCTTCACATATTGCTGGCAGTTACTGGTTCAATTCTTTTCCTCATCATTAAGAAGTCTCCATCACCATACTGAAAGTTTACCCAACAATGTCAAGCGAGGGCCTTCATTCAGTACATGAGTCACTGAATAATGATGTCTCTTCCATTCTACATTCAACTGTTTCTAAGCATTAAGGGTATGGCTTTTTGGATCATACTGTGTTTCAGTATTTTTCAGTAAAAAAAATAAGTGTTCCACTTCTGGATGTAATTACAGACTGCACGTAATTACAATGCTCTGTACTTTACAGACCAGTCCTAACACTTGTAGCATTAGGCAGTTAAATAGCATTTTATATACTTATGTAATATATTTACTAGAGAAAAAATATTTGTGTTATGGATATTACTGTGTATATTTATTTTTTATATGATACATATACTTAGTTATCACACTGCAATTATAATTAAAGTAATTTTTGAGCTGAAGTTACTTCAGCATTTCTGCAAATCATACTTGAAAATAAAATGAAACTTATTTAGTTTTCTTGACCGTAAAAAAAAAAAAAGAGTCTATTTTTCTGATCGTAAAGGGCAAGAGACACAAATTGAGCATGAAATAGCGCTGTCAAATGCAAAGAAATCACCTGAAAATTGATGGCCAGTGAACTCGGCAAGCTTCATGACCAGGTCTTTGTATCTGTTTAAAGCAGATAGTTACAGACAGTGCTGGGACACTCTACATCTGTAGACTTCAAGATTAAAGACTGGCATTATGCCAGCTGACCGCATGTCTGTCAGAGCAAAAAATTAGGCAAAATGCCTAATCCACATGAAAACAGTTCCTGCAGGCACAGCTTTGAGAACTTCCAGAGCACCTATGTTTTGAATCAGAGCACCTATGTTTTGAATCAAGATTTTGAAGTATGCCTGAAGAAAGCAGCTATCTTTACTTTAGGGATGTATCTCTATCTGCCCAAGGCTAAGGCTTTAAAAATCATAAAAAAGCAAAAAAGCATGGTTTAAACATGGTGAGAAGACATTTGAACTGAGCAGTCAATCAGCAATTTCACCTGCACTGTACATACTTAAGCAAGCACTGCTTTTGACTGTTACAGGCTTTTAGTATCAAAATATAAAAAGAAAAAGTGCATAAAGACTCCTGAGTGTCTCTTTCTCTCCATTTTGTGGTTTCAGCCTTTCAGTGCTCCCACTGCTGGAGGCAGACAAAAAGATGAGTTTTATCTATTACGTGAAGATGTCTGAGAACGAGCAAAGATTTAATCATTCTCCAGACCTTCAGGCAGAACCCAGGTTTTCTGCTCATCAATACCCTGCCCTTTACAAGCACCGAAAGGACATGTCAAGTTCTCCTTCACCAACACATCTAGAATGCATTGTAAAGCAATCGAGTTGCACTGTTTGTTAAGAGATGAAATACAAACTTCAGAAAAATGTGTGTCAGCAGTGCTGCCACAAAGGACTCAATAACTCTCTTGTTTGATGTGACAAACTGAGATATGTCTCTGAATTTGTAAAATCCATTTTGTTTTGGTTGGCACAAATACAGGATGGGTGGGGACTGACCCCCATATGAGCTGATGACTTCAATTTTGTCCAAAGAAAGAAAGCATATCTTATGGAAAACTGATTCAGGAAAAGGAAAGATATAAGACTTTTATAATTCTGAGCTTCCCTAGGGCTTAGTCAGGAAATCATATCCTATCAACATTCACTGTATGCTGAACATACCTGGCTTCTGGATACGTAATCTATAAATTTGCAGACTGTCTTTTCAGTCCCATGACCAGTATCTAGGTCATTCTGTGCTAGGAATTAAAACCATCATTACATGGTTTAAGAAGGCTATCAACACTAAATTATTCTTCCATACTCAGGGAATGGGTTTTCATCAGCAGAAACTCCAGAAAAGCCAATGGAGAATATACAGCAGAGAACAGTCATGTCTGATTTCTCCTGATTTAAGTATTCAAATGAAAATGAAACAGTTTTTCTCTCTTCTTTATCTGTTTAAGGAGCACATTTTTTGTCTGGAAGGGTCTTTTTCAAAAGCAGTGATTCGTGCATAAGTCAGGTACCCTACTTTTGAACAAGGTCAAGCTTTGGCAACTGTTTGGTCTATTATGGTCTAGTCCCTACCCTCACTCTCCCCAGTCCCTTCAGATATCATACAATACATTTATCTGCTTTGATAAGGGAGAAATACATTTGATTAACAAAATCCTTTTCCAAGTATGCTCTCTTCCCTCTCCCACCACATTTTTCAAGGCAGAGTCATTTGACATCAGGGTCACCATAAACATGTGACTTCCAGAAAAACACAGTTTAACTTCTAGTGATCACAAAACCAAGGGTATGGTAGGCAGAGTGTTTCTAAGAATGAACAATCCAACTGATTGTCTGAAGATTCAGTACCAATGTGGTTCTTAAGAAATTGATTCTGGTTTGAAAGTCTAGATGGTTCAGCTACAGTAGAAGCTGTTACCCCCCCGAAGTTGCATTAATCTACAGGTTATGCAATGATGTTTCTTTTCACAGTAACCTATGTAAGTACTGAATAAAACCAACACCAAATAAACAGTTTCCAATTCTTAATTTGTGCAAATAAGTAGAAAAAAACTAAACTCACTTGCAGGAAATTTTTGTGCGATCCACCACCATTGTCCACTGCTGCTGATTCGTTGAAACCTCAATGTAGTAGCTGTAGCTCCGATCATCACAGTCCCAAAGTAGCAACCTAAGTATGAAGAAGTAGTTGAGTGGTAAGTACAATAAACATCAGACCAAGCTTCTTAGGTTTTCCAGCCCTTTATTTTCTCCACTTAATCCTTTCTAAATGTAACTGTTTATTTTGAAATGTACGTCTAACACTCAAAGTCTTTACTGTTTTTGCCATCTCAAACTATGGTATCTCTATTCTTATTATCTTAAGGCCAATAACAGACTTACAGGCTTATAATAACCAACTTACACACATTAATCTATTACATTCATCCAATTACTTCTAATTTATTTGGCATGTAGCATTGCCTGCTTTAAACATGAAACAAAGATCTGTTTTGAAAGGTCAGCTTAGGAGGGGACAGAAAAAAAGAACGAGGTGATTGAAAGGATTATACTGCCTTCTTAACTGTATTTTCTTGGTTTTGGTAAATATATCAGAAAAAAGAAAGTAAGAAAAGGGAATTCCCAGTCCTGGTTCATCAGAAAAAGAGAAAAAAAGGCAATAAATTGTTAAACAAATTGCTAAAAAGGCAGAAGAAAAAGGAAGACAATAGAAGTCTAACAAACATGCATCCATTCAGGAAGGGCACTAAGTGACATTGAATAGCCTTTGATTTCCATACTTGTCTTACAAAGAAGAAGAACTAAAGCATCAGGGATGTTATTTAGCTTAAGCATCAAAACTCACATCTGGCAAATGTACCTTCTTTACTTTTCTTTATATGGGCATCATCTCCCTGTTGTAAGAGATATTTGGCCCAGAACAGGACAGAGTACTTGAGGTGCAGCCTCTCAACATCAAGTACAGAGGGAAACAACCTAGTTCAGCCCTTTCTTTCCAGCTTTTGAAATCCCAGCATTAAAAGTGGAATTAGGTCTAGTGGACAAGCAGATTCAAAATAAATTCCCTAGATGCTGAATCTGACTCATTAACGTTATCAAAAATAATATGCTGTCAAAAGTAACTTTAAGAAGCTAAAATAAAACACTTTTAACACAAGTCTTTTAGCACATATTAATACTATTTGCAAATTAAAAAATTCAGAGTGGTCTTAGAAAAAAAATAAAAATAGCTGCCTGTGGCATCACAACAAACTTAAAAAATAACCCACACCCCAAAACATAACCACCCAACTTCAACCCCTCTCCTTCATCAGATCATCCCCATTCTGCTTTTCTATAGCTCGAAGGTCTCCAAATACTGAAGACACTGAATGAAGTGCATTTTCTTAAAAAAAGAAGTTTACTGATTACAGTCCTGTATTTGGTAACTACTGCTAATCAACAGGTCCTGAATTAACATTTATATTTAAACCATGTCTTCTAAATTATAAAAAGAGGAAAAAATCAAAAACATTCATAAATTTGTTTTCTTTCAAGAAGGCTATTAAAATGTAGCTAATTATGCTTTCCAATAGAATCCTTTTTATCATGGGGACTCAGTACTGTTTCCTTGATCCATGTTTTCAAAGCTATGATCAAGAGTTTGAATATCAGAAGCACACTGGTGACTGTAATTTCAACTAACAATACTGTAATTAAAACAAAACTGGTCCGGTTTCAAAGCAAAAGGCTAACAGGACACATGTGTTCCTTTCAGAAATACATAATTGCTCTCTCCCAAAACAACCTAATCTCGTTAAATAGGTTTAAAAAATCATATGGTTTAGAATTATTGTGAACCAAGTGAATTAAAGTTGGCAGCATCTTTCCCAAAGTGACTTCGCATGAATGCTATATGTCCATTTTTGTTTCTTTGGTACTTCTGAAGGAAAATAAATGTTATTTCTTCTCCAGTACCTTTTTTAGGAGAGACTGGGGAAGGAGACTGACAATAGACATTATTTGGAATTTACTCTGCTTGAAATGCCCTTCTGGATAAGCAGTGAAAAACTTTCAGGTGACAACTTGAATATTCACCAGTGCACACTGAGCACAAAGGCCACTTTTTATGCCAGGCACAACAATCTTTGCAACACATTATAGGCAAATTACCAGGCTAAACTTTTCTAGAGAAGCTATGTTTTGCTAAGATGAATATTAAATGACAGGAAGGAGAATATTCCACTTAAAAAGTCAGAACTATACCCATTGGAAATGCATCTGTTTATAGCAAAATTGCCCATGTTCTTAGGACTTTCCATATTGAAATAAAAAGCTATATTAGCTCATTAGGGTATCTTGCCCTCAGGTTTGAGAAGGAAAAATTGAGCAAATATCTATCCACCTTACACCCTGCAACATTGTGAGATTTAAACATATTTCTTCTTTGGGTATCTAAGCTTGTGAATCATTTAATATGACATCGCTATTTACATCAAATGTTGTCAATGCCTCACTTTATAAAATAAAAGCTTTTCAAACATAAATAAAACTTCACATAACAAGCATAGGGAAATTATTATATTGGCTACCTGTTACAAGAAAAAAGATGCTGCAGTACTTTTTAAAACGTTATGTCCCTAAATGTCATGCGCTGCCCTATGATTGAATGCTCTGCGTTTCTAAAAACATTTTGTGCTGTCTCTGCTTGCTTTTTGTTCTTAGGATTCTACAAAAAACATTGTCACTGCTTAGTTCAGACTGCTGTATGACTACATATACTCCATGTGTTAGCAGAATACCAAACAATATTAGTTGTGCACCTCACAGGACAACACCTGCTTCCTGAGTACTGTAAGTCAGCAGTCAGAACATACAGATAAATATTTGACAGTACTGTGTCCATATACCACTTGCATACTTGTACAAGTCCAAAAGACAGAAATTAAAACATGAGATAGCGATGCATCTTGAAAGATGAAGAAAAAGAAAGAAAACAAAAAACCACATGGAAGAAGGTTTTTTTATACAATTGTTGTGGCATTTTTGCCTCTGGTTGTCTATAAAGCTCTTCAGTTTTCTGCAGATATTTATGTTTCAGTAGCTGCCCCGCAAGAAACCATTCTTTCTTCAGGATCCTACAAAGCAGACTTCCTTTCTTCACATTTGCTAAGTGTTCCTACGATCATTCATTCTGAGTCACAATTTTACTCTCAAGTCAGGCAAGCACAGAAAACGAGCAGCAAAGAAAGAAAAGCGTAGTAAGTGGAAGTGGTATGGACAATTAGAAAGCATAAGAGATATATATGATGACGGTATAAGCAAACAGAAAACACATTCAAGTTCATTGACACTGTTTGTTAATTTAAGAATTACTCTGGCTATGAAAAACCATCATGTCCATATTAGCAATAAAGTCTTAAAAAAGATTAAAGCTGGATATTAGTTAATGTACTTTTCTAAAGACAAAAAGTATTTCTATTTATTCTAACATGGTATAGAATTCCATCTCTATCACATACACTATAGCAAATTGCTTTTTTTTTCTTTTTTTGAAATTCATAGGAAAAATCAGCCAAAGACTGTAGCATAACAGTATTATATTTCTATTCCAGCTAAATGCAGGGAGAGTTAGATAGAAAGTTATTGTGATATGGCAGCTGCTGCAATATTCAAGTTTTAGCCATTTAAAAATTAAATTATGTTTACTATATTACATACACCAATTGCTGTGTTTCTGTTCCTAATTAAATACTATAGCTTTTCTGTCATTGATAGGGGACTTTTCAAAGAAGAAAAGCAGAAGGTTATTTTGTGTCCAGACAGGCAACTATGTGGAAAACTACCTAAACTAACATTTTCCCTGTTAACTGTACTGTTTCAAGTATCTTGTACGCTGTTCCAAGTATTAATAAATGAATAAACCTCCTAAATAGTTTTTAATTTCATAATCTAAAAGACAGTATTTAGTAACAATTATTTAAAAAAAAATCACAGAATCACAGAATAGTTTGGATTGAAAGGATGAGTTGAAATTTCCATATTTCCCATGTCTTCTCTATTACAAAATAGTATTGAGCACTGACTGTCATTTGACCTGTTTCAGAATTTCTGGGTAAATTTTGATGTGAAAGTCTAAAGATCCAAATTTATATAAAAATACCTGAAGAAGTATTTAATATTAACAAAGTTTTCATACGGTCTCTCACAGAATTCCTGAGTCAAATTGAACAGAAGATGCCATTAGTTGCCTGTGTGCCTTCTAAGCAACGAAGGCTAGAAACATATGGAGCCATAGCAACAGGAACTGAGCCAGCAAAACAGTGGAAAGAGAGTATTGTTCTGTACTTGACATTTGTTAGATCATACCTGACATACTGAATCCCATTCTGGATCCATATACAACATGGATACAGTTGAGCAATTCCAGCAGAGGACCATCAAAATGGTCATGAGGTTGAAGCACACACACTGTGCAAGAGACTGGGGAAATTGGCTTGTTCATCCTAAGAAGGCTTGGGGTTGGGGAGGAACCTAAAAGCCCTTTTCAATACCTGAGAGCAGGTTATCTATCAGAGGCCACCCACAGAAGTTGTGGAATTTCCTTCCTTGGAAGTTTTCAAGGAAGTGCATAAAGCCTTGAGTAGGATAGTCTTTTTTCATAGCTGACTTTCCTTTGAGAAACCAAGGCTAGATGTCTTCTTCCTCAAGTCCCTTCCAACCTGAAGGGTGCTAAGATTCTTAGATATTGGAATGACTTTGGCAGAAAGCATCCATACAATATATACTCCTGAAACATTACACTCCCTGCATTCCTAAGGCATATTTGAGCACCAATAGTTCTTCTGGTTTTTTCATACTCAGAATTTAGTTGCCATGGTAACACCTTATGTCTTGGAGGCTCTCTCCAGTGGTATTTTGATTTCAATAGACTAAAAGCAGCTACTACCTTTTTTCAAAGGTTTATATATTTACCCTCGCTGAAACAAATATATTCAATGGCACATTTGAGTTTCTGAACTAAAAAGATACATACTTTAATTCCTAATTATTCATCTAAAATCCAAACCCATGGGTATAATGACTCACGTTTTGAGGGTAGTGGAATTCATGTCATTCTGCAGTCATGGTGTACTGCCAGCCTAAAGCAAATGCTCCCAGAATTTTTTTTCTATTAGGTGGGAACATGAGATCAAGGGAGTTTTCAAACAAGCAAACAGCAGGAAAACAGGCAGTGAATACAGTTCCATCAGTTGTGGCAGACATTCTGCTAACAAAAAAATTCTCTTGCTTTCATTAAGATGAAATACTAAGACTTTTTGCTCTAATTTGATTTCTGTATCAATCATATATTTCCTGATGCTAAGTAAAGAGACCATTGTCACCATCTTTAGCACTGCACAATATAGAACACAGTCTAGACCCTTGCCAAAGCTGTAGATGCCACACAGTGAAACTTCACTTCCCCATGCAAAGGGGCACCATCTCCTTGGCTGCCTATGATCTGCAATAGACATGGCCGCAACTGAAAGCACTTGTTCTAGTTAAGAATAAAAAAGGAAAAAATGACATAGTGCTAGCATTTCTGTCTCTAGGCAATGCAGGTAGCCTCCTCTGTCAGAAAATACCCCAGATGATGATGTTTATTATTGCAGTTTTTGTAAAGTAAGCTATTAATCTTGTTTGCACTATACATGCAGGAAAACTGACAAAGAAAGATGAGATTCTGAGCCTGTAGCTGTACAATGCAGTGCCACATAAATCACTAAATGCCTATTAGTTTTAAATTATGTAATGTTTGGGTTATTTTTTTTAATTTGCTCTACACACTTGCTGATTATAAAATTGTCATTTCTTGGCAACCAAAGGTTTAGTTCACCTACCACACTATTTAATAAAGAGACTTATTAAAAATCTTCTGCACAAGAATAAACAATAGCATAGCATTTACTATAGGGAAGTCAGGTTTCTTCACTAACTGGAAAAGATGGTATGATTCATCAATGGAAAGATAACAGAAAACAGTAAGATAGGAAGACAGAGACTATGAACTGAGAAACTGCATTTTAGTTAGTATATTCTTCTCCTACTCTTTCATGTGGCCACAGCCTTAACTGCTCCTTAAGTTTAAAGTGTCATGAAAATGATGGAATTACATTTTCATTTATCTGTTTTAAGAAATCTAAGTACAGCATTTTCCTGGATTTCTGCTTGAGATGCAATACTTAACTGAACATTAAAAACTCCAAACTCGAGTGTGGAAAGCTGCCAACTACACTTATTCAACTTGTTTCACACAATGATAACAATGCCGGACTTGCATTATGCATAACATCTATAGCTCGCATACAGACAAAAAACTACTTTTGTTAGGTTAGGGATTCGCCTGGATATCTGATTTCAAACTTTATCTTCAAAGTTTTACAACCATTGTAACAATGCCACAGGCCAAAACCAAAACCACACCAAACAGAAACTGGCAGTTATAAAAGAGCTTTCAAGTCTCACTTGGCTCTTCAGTTTGAAGAGGCAACTCTAACAGAGGGATGGCACTGAGCTCCTAGAAAAATATATCTACGTACGTGGTCTCTGTTGCAAGCCAGCACTCACCTGGGGTTTCAGCCTTTGATCACTGGTACTCTGAACTTCAGAAATCTTTCTCTTTATTTCACTGTCACAGAGCATACAAATTAAGTCCCTGACTACATAGTCTAAATTTACAAAGACTGTGATGCCATTAAGACAAGGTTTTGGATGCCTTATTTTATGAAACAAAAACCCCAAATGTTTACAGTCAGAGAATCTGAAGTTGGCAAGAATATTTTGTCTTCACCTGTGAAAAATCCCGCTCTCCAATCTATTTTTTAAGTCTCTATATCAGCCAAAACTTTGACCATCATATGTAGACATACATTCACAGTAGAAATAGCCCAATGAACTTCAATCCAAATCTAAACACATTCATTAATCCAGAACTGTAAAGCAATATTCAGGTTGCTGTACCTTTATTACACCCTCCATGTTTAAGCCAGAACTAGCACTAATTGTATAGTGAAAAGGATGCCTGGCTGACTTGAGATGATGATTTTCTTCAATAAAACTGTTTTCAGAATGAAGTGGATAAAAGTAACGGCACCTACTTAACCATAAGTGAGACTGCAATTAAATTCTATTTTAAAATAAGCATGTAACTTTAATCCTATAATTTGACTGTTACTATTATTATGCCTCCAAAATGTAATATTTTCTGGAATTGCATGGCTGTACCTTGACATATAATTCACACATTTAATTTTTAACATGCCTATTATACTGAAGTAAGAAGCTAAATGACAACTACTAAACTAGTCCTCCAATTAATACCATCTCCAAATGTAATATATTCTAAAGAAAATAACTGCTCAGCAAAAGTTCAGTGTGGTCCCTAATTTAGAGAAAAATAAATCCTCTTACCGTATTGATCCAATCATGTAGGGCTGTGCTAGTTGTACCACAATAGCTCCACTCCCAAGCTGGTGGCATGTGTATCCAGAATCCCAATCATAGTTTTTTGTGTCTCCATTCAGTAAGGCATTGCGACTGCGACTTACACCCTCAATCACACTGGCACAGTCTGCAATTGTTGCAACATTTTCAGTGGGAACTGTTAATTAAAACCACAAAGATGACAGACATACAGTCAGAAAACAGTTCAGATACCAGTGGTCTTTATTTCTGGAAAAGAATTGGTAAAAAAAAATTTAAAATATGATCAACAGAAGGAAATTTAACTCATACAACACAAACTAGGAACAAGTGGTACAAGTAATTTTTATTAGCATTGATTCCAGAATAGCTTGGTAAATTAACAGATAGATTTCAGTCTTGGTGATATGAAAGCACTCTTTTAATACAATTGGGAAAAATATCCTGTCCAGTAAAACTTTAGAAATTTTGAAACAATTTCTTCCTGTTTTCATGATGAAACCTCCCTCTCTACCCCCAAAAGAACAAAGAAATAAAGATAGAGAAATAAATGGGAGATCATTTAAAGCACTGATCCTCTGAGAGCACATTGTAAATAGGAGGTAAATTTTTCTGTGCGTATTTAGAGCACAGTTTTGCATGTGTTTCAACACTTGTTTTTGGAATTACCTATTATTTCCCTTTTTTAACATTTAATTAAGTATGGCACTTCCTTTCTGTTTACAATTCAGAGAGAATCCCAAGCCTTTTGAATATCACTTTCCAGCACGATGACAGATAAACATATAAACCTTATTTAATGTTATTTAAGATGCCCCAGTGAGGTCCAGCACTTTCCCAAAAAGCTCAGTTTTTAGCTAACCTCCTCAACTTCTCAAACTCTCTCTATTGCTTCTCAAGATAAAAAAAAATATTATTAACAAGGCTGAAAAACTATGTTCTCCGAATATGTGAAAATCAGGGGTGCCTGTTGAGCCTTTGAGGTGTTTTTTTTTAAAATCTTAGAAGCACTGATTGTTTATCTGAACAATAACAAAAACTCTTTCAGCACAGGCTGTATTAAAAAAAGCTGAGATTGTGTGTGTCAGCCTCCAATAAAAGAAAAACAATCTGCACCATTTTAAGCACAATGCACACTGATAATTACATACTTTTAATAGTTGTATGTAAAATTTGTATTTAAAATACTACAACATTTGAAAATGGCTGAAATGTAGCTATGAGAAATTTCAGAGCTAACTGTATGAGTCTTCAGCACGCAACAGAAGATAGAATTTTCCATGAAAAGCTAGGATTTCTGTGATTTAAATGTCCTACTGGTGGCAGGAGCATAATCTTAGGAAAACTACTAACCAACCAAAACACCATAAAAAACACATGGAAAAAAACTGCAAGCTTGTTGCCAAGTAATAATCCAAGGCAGTGGAAAAGCAACTGTTTCTGAAAAATCTACTGTGCTATCAAATGTACTATCATCTCTTTTTGCTCATAAAAAATTACTAAGACCATCACATTGTTATTCTAGAAATCTCTTGATTCCCCTATTACTGAAAAGAGGCACTTAACAATTCCCAGATTCTTATGGGGAAGCAGGTGGTAGGCATTAGAAGAACTTCACTGGGAACAATCTGCGCAAAGCAAAGGCTAACAACCCAAACTAAAAGTACTGGCTTCGAAATAAAGTTAGCCTTGGCTTCCTTTTCTTCCTCTCCTCTCTCGGAGTAAGGGAACTTATTTGTGTATTGATTTTATATAGACTTTAAAGCTATTTTTACATAGAACTGAGGGGTTTTTTAGGAAGAAGAAGCTATTGAAACCTTGGCAAAAACGAAAGTGAGTAGAAAATGAAGTGTCAAAATCAATGCTCATGTTGAGGCTCCATGGCATATTCCAGGCATACTCTGAGCTATCTAGGGGATTAAGTGAATGCAGTGCAGCTCAGTTCATCCAATAGTTTCCCTGCATGCCCTCTGACCATCATCCTGCTCCTTCTCACATTCAGATTTCTGCACTAGTCCTAAGAAGATGTTACCGTGATTAGTCAAACTCCTTAAAAACTGCACAGAAACTGTCTTGGTGTGTTTCTAATATAATTCTGTGGTATTCCTGATAACAGCTAATTAGAAAGTGACTCTAACTAATTGCAGTGTGCAGAATGTGCCACACTGTTCCTTTTCTCTAGGGGGTCTGCCACTCCCTATTTTGAACGTTCATTATCATCTTTTATATCCGCTTGATAAATTTATTAAAAATACCATCTGGTGGGGACTCTGTTCTGTGCTGTATTTTAAAGTCTTTAGGTTCTCTTCCTTTTTCCTGTTAAAATTTCTGCTTCAATTTATGTCATTTGTTTACAAAAACATATTGTCAAAATCAACAGTTTTGTTTCTATTTTTGTTTTTTTTTTGATCCACCAGCTATCCGGCTTCTACAGTAACCAATATTGTCAGAGAAAACAAAAGAGAAGATCACAAAAATAAAAACTGGTTTTTTTTCTCACTGTCCATACAGCAGTTTTGCACTGAAAAATCTGATTTGCTTTTATGGAACAGAAAAGATTTCTGTTAGCAAAGCATATACATTCTGTAAGCAAACAAAAGGAGAAGATGATTGAGGTTACAGGACAACAGCATCAAACATTTAATAAAATTTACTTTCTTGTCTCCCGGTCTTATGCTGCAGTATGGAACAACGAGCAACTGCCAGTATATTTAATTCTAGCAATAGTATTTTTATAAAGGATTGCAATTTTCAAGGCATGGCCAAAGGGTCATATATTTAAAGAGAAGACAGATATGTTATTCAACTGTCCTTAGAGATCTTCCAGGATAAAAATGTACCAGAAGCATGTTGTAGCCTCAGTCATATTTTCCCCCTGAAGCATTCTGAAAAAAAACCTAATGCTGCCACTGTCAACTGCTTCTATATCTGAGTGTAGAGTACTTCCTTTCATCTCCCATTCTGGACAGGTCAGCTTTTTCATTCTGTCCGTCCACTATGACTTCACTACAACGTGGGTGGGTGGGGAAATGACACAAAATCCTCAAATAACTTTTTCCAACACAGGAAGGAACAGAACAAAGCCGGTTTCTGTACCAGCTCACAAACCTAGCCATTAATGAACCTCAAATAAATTATGAAAACAAACATACAGGGAGACAGCAGATCTGCTACGTAGTCTTACTTTATAGGAAAGCAGCAATTTAAAGCATTATGAACTGTTGAATATATTTATACTGCACTCTATAAGGCAATAGTCAAGGGTTCTCTGCTTAAATGCTATCATTGCAACAAAACTGTTCATTTTACTGAATTCTCCTAAGACACAAACCCATCGATGCGAAGAAACGATAAACAAGAAATTATACTGGAAGAAATAAATTTTTGTTTTATTTAATATGAAGAAGTGATTTTCCTCTCATGATTTCATCTGCTAAATATTCAGCTTTCAATTGTTCAATTTTTAACTGTAAAATTGCATTCCTTCTCTACTTGAACATCTACTCAGCTGACGCAAGTTTCCCCACTGGAAAGCAACGGTTGGAAAATAGAAAGTTGAGACCAAAGAAAAAAAAAATTAAGGATGCAAGTATCTCAGAGTTTGATCATATTGTATTAAATAATTAAAAGGGTATTTGGTATTTTGCTTTCATTATTTTCCACATGCCAAAAGATTTGTTAAGTCTAATCTTTATTCAATATATGAACTAGCCCTTGTTTATTACTACATGGTAGAAAAAATACGAAGTAACAGACTTTTCAGTTAATTAAAAGTACAGTTGCATGTCCTGTCTTCCATTCCACATACTCCTCCTTATTTTGAGTTGAAACTTGCTGATGAAATTGCTACATTTAATTTGAATCTTCAATCAATAGCTCAAGAAATATCAACTTCAAACAAATACCAACAGCATTTCCACCTGTTTCAGTCAAAAGCTTTCTAAGCCATATTTAGCTGGAAAACAAAATCTCACTAATATGTGTTTATGTCCAACTGTTAGAAACTGGATCAGAAAAATTTCAGAGAAGGCTGATTTTTCACTTGATATCTGTTACAGCTCATGATTTCTAATCCAGTAAATTAGAACAAAACCACTGAAGTCACTAGAACCGGTGATACTTTTAGCTGCCAACTAATTGGCTGCTACAGGGTTCTTTCATTAACTCTTATGCCTGCAGCAGGCTTTCAGAAATATCAATTGTTTTAGGAAATATGCATCCCTCCTTACGGCACTGGAAACAGACAGAAAAGGATTAAAAAAAAAGGAACTGGAACCATATGAACAGATCTCTGTTGAAACCTACCATATGGCTGTCCTTTCTTGTAAAAAGAGGGGGGGAAAAAAATCCCTACAGTATTTAGATTGTCTTCAAATTTTCATTATTTCCTAAAGCTATGCTTGCAGCAGAGCTGACTTACACTGCTGGGTAAGCCTGCATCATTTTGGAAGAAGGCTAACCTTTTTAAATGAGAAGACACAAAACATGATAGCTTTGTGTGGAGTCAACATGTAACTAGACACAAAAATAGCATCTCTCACTGCTTCCTTGGAGGGAGACAAAACAATCTTTTACAAAGCTGAACCACACACAAGGAAACTGATATGACTGGTCTCCCTGTTACACATTTAGTTTTGCTTGTTCTTTTTTTTTTAATAACTGCCAGAGTAAAAGACAAGTGAATATTTATTTGTATCATTTTTTCCCTTTTAAAACAGGTTCTCCCAAGGCATTGAACAGCACACAAAATGAAGGTTCACAATGACTTGTAAGTACTGAACAGCATTCCCCAGAGGGTGACCGAGGACATTCCAGTGTTTTATATCCATCTTCTGCTCTTCAGTCATTACTCACTGTTCTCTTTCATGTGTCATGTACAAGTTACAAGACAGTCTGACAGACTGAGACAGACTACAGACAAACACTACTTCATGTAAAAGCCATCCACCTTGCACTCCCTGTAACCTTCACCAGGCTCAAAATCAGACAGTAGGTTGGTCAAGCCCACATAGTCCTTGACTGTCCCTCAGCACTGAGTGAGTGAGGTTATCAATTTTTTTCCACTGAGGCAGAAAAAAAGAATTTTTTCCTCTATTGAGGTTGGAAATGCCCAACCCCACCTCCCCGAAACCTAAAGAGGTCTTGCACAGAAGCAGTCCTTTAACTGCTGTTGTAACGTCTTGCCACTGGGCAGATGAAAAGTTTTTACAATACATCACATCACACCAGGTACTGTTTCCAAAGGAGAATGTTTCTTGCCTGTGAAAATATTCTTTTGTTTTGGATTCTACATTAAATATTAATGGCTAAAGACCATTCAAAATTTCAGAAGCAGAAGTTCATTAAAAGCAACCACTATGATTGTGAGATTAAAAGATATTTACATCCTTGTTAAATGAAAGAGTTATGTTAATATCATGTATTTAATATGTAAAACTGTTAACTTAGACATTTAGAGATAATATCATGCCAAAAAGAAAATTACATCTCAACTCTAACGTCTGTGTTAGGGAATAATTTCATATGATTAAATTCATTTCTGTCACCTCATTTCACAAGACAACAAAGTGTAAACCAACACTTAAACACCAGACAGTGCTATAAAGAGCATTTTCTGCTACTTTTGTTTCAAAACTGCTACTCAACTACCATAGGGTGATGTCAGTACCACAGTCAGTATTGTATAAAGTAACTGTATAAATCATCTTCCACATTAACTTTTAAATGTAATATGTCAATTTAGTAATTTTTCATTAAAACCTTGTATGCAAAAATACAACATAAAATTGTTATCATGAAACAGCACTTCATTTTTATTATTTGTTTACCAAGCTTCTAATCTTCACTGTACAGTGACAGCCATTACATAGATACTATGTATCAGTAGTAATATATCTGATAATTACCCTCTTTGTATATACGGCTTTCTGATCAAGTTGAATAGCTTTCACAAAAATTAAACACATAATTACTCTTAAGTCTCCACATAACATCCGTAACCAAATACTCAGAGCTCTCATTTCTTTGGAATGAGTTTTCAAATGACAAAGTCTTTGTATATTATCTTCAGCTGTTATGGCAGAAGTAAGGGTCACAAAGTCTTTCTTTGGAAGGACCATATGGCCTTCAAGGACTGATCAATACTTCATTTTTTTAATAAAACAGGGTATAGAAACAGCAGCTGTGTTTGTTCTAACCTAATTTAATACCATATTTAATATCATATAGGATAAGCAGCGAACCCAATGAACTGCTTTTCAAGGGTTTAAGATGAAAGTTTCTATACTCAGTCAAGCTTAAAAGCAGCCTACTCTGATTACTGCACTTGCATATGTTTTGTGGATCTTTCCCAACTGCTTTCAGTTCACTTTATTCAATCTGGCCATTGCAGAAATAGAAACAAACATTACAAATCCTCATCAAAACAATAAAAGAAATCTGTGCTACCTCCATTGGTACTCAAACAGAGTTTTTACCGAAGTGGACTTTGGACAGTCTGCTTGATCACGGGAGCCAGGCAATATGGTATATTGTAGTTATCATCAGAGAGATGGAAAAAAACCCCACTAAATGGATATAAGGTCACTTTACTGTATCAAAGTTGTAGAGACTATTTTTGAATAGGCCATTCTGGTGCCCATAAATTCTGGTGGAACAGTCATAGGTGCCCCTGCTCCACCTGACAACTGGACTGGCCTCAAGTAATCCCCAAATCTTTCCATTTGTACCTTTCTTACCAGAAACTCTGCAGGGTCACATATGCAACCGTTGCTACTTCATTTAGAATTGGAATACCGTCCACATTCTACTTTCAATTAACTACTCACTGAATTCTTACTTTTAATTTTCTATTCATTGTATTGACTAATATCCCTCAAATCTCAAAAGCTGTGGAGACCTACAGGCCTCTCTTTCCTTATTGTTGATCAGTTGAAATGACTTACCCATACAACAGCTTGATTGAACCACACTGAATAACAGCATAGTTGCACTTGATAAACAATCACCATTAACACCAGCAGACACTTATTACTATGCTATCCAAACCCTATTCACCTTTAAGATTCTGTAATCACAAAAACATTCTCACAAATGGAGAAATTTTAATAAAGCCATATAAAGTCTCCATCCCCTAGATTACTTGTGAAACTTATGAAATGTTAAAACAGATCAAATAGTTTGTCTCGTCAAAATGATCACTCAACCAGAAAAAATAACTGAGTCTATGAAAGACTAGTTAATTACAGTGTAAGTTCACTTCCACAAACATGCACAGATTCACGGCCTTGCCTACTGTTATGATTAAATAATCTTTGTGGTAACACACACAAATAAATTGAGTCCCAAATTAAGCACTTACTAAGTAAGTTTGATCATCTGAAATCAAATACATACAAATATTTGCACACACTAACTCTGATTTTGTATGAAGTTTTTAAAAATTCATAGTTGGCAGTGTTAACTATGAAACTTAGCTCAAATGTTCTATCAAATTGGAGATACTTTGTTTCTCTGCTAACTAACTTACTGAAGAGAGATTTTTTTCTTTTAACACAGTTCTTCCTTACTGTTTATTCTATTTTCTAGTCAATAGCAATTGCAATGCTACTTGCACACTGCCTAAGACAAATGGAAACCTTTTGATTTGCCTTTGTATAACACACGGGGAACAGGTTGAAGGAATTGGGTCTTGGTTTTTCACAGCTAAATATTACAGTTTTCTCAGAAAAAAATTTAAAGTGAATATGTCTTACTGAAGATCTTCCTTCTCATCCTATTTTGAAAACTGTTTTGCCTTCCATCTGTCATGGGTACATATTTAAAATTTAAATATATGTTTAAAACCAGCATGAACTCTGAGAATTTTGCTGAAATTCTTGATTTTATGCCATAAGTAATAAACTGTGGGAAATCCCACCTAGACAACTACTAAAAGGCACATAATACTCTCCAATGAACTTCAGGATCTGACTTTCATGAGTTTATATGGAAGAAAGCACAGAAACCACCCTGTTTGAACTATTAAATAAAAAAATCGGTATTAAATCTTACTGTGACACATTTTATCATTCAGTAGTGTTGGTCTGTTGGGGATTTCTACCTTAAGTAATGTAAAGGTACTAAATCAGTATTATATAAACTGTCCAGAGCTAACAGAGCTCCATCAACATAGTGTTCTGAGAATAACAGCAGCAAAGCAGATATAATGTTCTGCCATGGCTAAGCATGTCTATGACTCTTTGGGGGAAAATCAACACATGATAGTTTACTCTCAGCAGTTGTAACCAGGCTGTATAAGAGGTCCTAAATGTCCAAATCCATCATCACTACAACAAATAGCTCTCGTTAGTCCATTCTTGTAAAAGAATTCAGGCTAACCCACTAGGAGGCATGAGCAAACATACTATGACATGCAAGAAAAATCAGATTGGCAGCACTGACTGACTCAAACTACCAGTGGCTTTGTCAGCAGCAGTTGATTTGAAATTTCAGCATTCCTGCAGCATCATTAATTAATCCACAGAACTGGAATTTCATAGAAGTTGTAAGGACTAGCCGACTAATTCTATGCTTACAACCTCGTAACTCAATTTAGAGATTTCTGGGTGGAAAAGTAGAGTTAGAATGCAGTGATGGCCAGATTTAAAAGACAAGTGTTCACAACATTTAATGTAAAAAAAAATGGTTTTATCTCTTACCTATTAGACCTTTCTCAAGAGTAAAGGATTTGTTCGTGAACATGCATTCAAATGCCACAATATGGAAAACTTTGTTCACTGTGTTGTGGGTCCCAACAATTCGAATATACCTATAGGGAAAAAAAAAGGTAAATACCACAAGTTAAACAGAAAAACTTCTGTGCAGTTAAATATAACCGATTCAGTTAGACTGTAATGCGCAGACCCATAAAAACTGAGTTTAAGAAAAGAAAAAGGAGCAAAAAAGAGCATACATTTCACAGCAGGTTTGCATCTAGTCAGGATGCTGGCTCCAGTGCAATTTAATAAGAAAAAAAAACCTTTAAAGAGATGTGGATTCTGTTAAAAATATTTCTGGATCAATTTTCCAAGAAAAGCAAAATGAGGGGCCTGTTTCAGAAATGGTCTGTTAGTACTAATACGCTCATGGAAGCTTTAAATAATAATAGTAAGAATAGTAATCCTTTTACCAACAAATTTTCAGCACTATTAAAGATTTCATACAGCCAGGACAAATCAAACAAATGAGTCAGGTTTTTCTTCAAAAGCCAAAAATTAATTCCATTTTATTATGACTGTTTCTAATTCTAACACTGGATGTACAGGATATCAATCTCTTTGTTGGTGTATCTTTTTTTAATAATAATAAAAAAAATCTCTCAACATTCAAATATTATGAAACAAAGGTACTCTAGGTTTCATTCCTGGTGGTATAACTTACACTTCTACACTCCAACTGCAAATCAAATAGAGTCACTCTCGAACACTGTGACCTATTCAACTGCCACATTACCCTGGAGACTTCACCTTTCATAAACAACCACTAACCTCGATTCAGCCTGATTCTGCATTTGCTGAAGAGATCCAACAGTTCTCACTATAAATTCTGAAAAATCATAAAAGGAATATGGTACACCTCTCAATAAATGCTGAACAAGCAACCAGAAAACTACCTAAACCAAATACCATTACCTCAAAAAATGGGTTACCCACACTGCAGAAAGCTTTTTATGAATTTAACTAATTTCAATTAAGAAGTATCAGAGTGTATGAATTTTAAGCAATATCCTCAGTCTGTGGTCTAAAACAATCTTTCACTTACATAGTATAATTATATTTCTAACTTAATGGCCATTCACAAACAGCATCATTTTGGCTTATGTTCTTCATCAGATCGAGTTGAGAAGATACACAGATTTCAATACTGAGATTTTCTATTCAAACAATAAAACAAACCTCATAGCTATTGATGATACTAATGTTCAACCTCCAAATTTCATTTAGAAATTATTTTAATAATCATGACTTATAACAAAGAATTATATGCTACTGCCTAATTAATATTAGCTCACAGATCAATTAATTATCACAGTAGCGAATTTCTTGAAAGTCATTCTATGTAGAAAACAAAGTTGCAAAATTGGAGAAAATATTTATTTCTCATAACGAAGGTGAACCTGTGTTTTAAGAGTAAAGCAGAACTTCTCCCTTACTATGTAACTGTGCCAAGTGCCTGCAAAGAGCATTGCTTGAATCTTGGCTGACAGTCAGGGAAACAGCGGGTGTTTCCCCAGACCTGCCTGTGTGAACCAGATTACTTTCTTTTTATCAACTCATGACCACGGTATGAACCCTAAACCTTGGTAATGTCCAAGATTCGACAACGGTAACTGATCTTGCTCCCTCCAGCCTCAGAAACATAGAATTCAATTAAACACAGGAATAATCATGGAATATTTTTAAGTGTAAATGGAGGCTGGCTCGCCATAGAAACTCCCTTGTCTCTCTCAGGCAAGAAAGGTATTGATTGAGCTGTGCTGTTGGACAAGATGCACAAGGCAAACCAAGAGAGTGTTACTAATGGAGATGTACTTTGACATCCTTCAGTTATGCTTTCTTGCCTTAAAGAGTTTAGAGAATAAACAAAGTAACAAGATTAATAGGAACACAAGAAACTGCTTCATAATTAGCTCTAAAAGCTAATTTATTTAGATTTTTTGAGTTATAAAATTGTATAATTAGAGCAAACTTTTGATTGTTTTTCCAGAGAAATTGGAAGTTGTTCAAATTCCTGTCAGCAACAAGGCAGGTTCATATGACACAAAGTTATGTATGAATCTTTGTGTGATTGGAGAGTAAAAGAATTACAATCCAATGCCTGGACTAGCTCCCCTGATATGACTGGAAGACAGAAAAAACTCCCAAATCATCCTTTAAAGAGAAAACCTTGATCAGTTTGTGAGGTTTAAAAGTACTTCCCTAGCAGGTAAATAGGAATGCAACATGATAATTTTGCCCCTTTATTTTTCGGCCCTTTTTCAGAATGGATACTGAAATATAGAAGTGCTCTAAGAATTTCATCCACGTGAGTTATGCTACACACGGCCCTAAAATTCTCACAACAGGAGTATCAGAAAAATCCAGTTTTTTTCCCCACTAACAAGAAAATGGTTTCAACTAGAGGGAAACAGCATGTTCTACTGGATCTTGGTAGAATTTTAAACTACTAGAATTTGAATGGACTACCTGGGTTGATTAATTAGGCACCTACATGGCAACAGCCCTCATCCATCCCCCATTTTTCCCAGAGCAATTCTTCACCTTTACATGAAAATATGGCATGGGTACTCTGTTGTGGCTACATTTCTGTACAACTAAATTGTCTTACTTCTGCTCTTTACATTTGTAAAGCTGACACATTTAATTCAGATAACAGCTGCTGCAGATCACACCACTGATTCAGCTGTGGATACCCTGGAGGACTACAAATACCAAAGCTCAGCTGCCTACATCATCAGAACAGTGCTTAGGACATATGTGTCAAAGCATAAAAATATGCATACTGTAGGAGTCATTTCAATCCTTCATTGTAATAACACCAGTAAGATACAGACAAACTCTAAAATATATTAAGCACAGATTCCAATCCCTTGAGAATATTGAAACAGGAGACTAAATAAGGGAAGTAATGGAAATTAGCTAGTATTCTGCACTGATATCCACTCTTAAGTTACTATCAAAGCAACCTAGAACAGGAATAGCAGACTCAAAGATACAAATCAAATACGTACAAAACGTTCTCTTATGAAATTGGCATTTCATTTTCCTTTGTGGAGCATTTGGTATGAGACACCAGTGTTAGTACTACATACTTTATCTCTCTAACTGCTTAGAAACCACTAACGCTCACATTCCAATCACCACCACAAAGATGCATGAGGCACAGCCCAACATACTGGGCATTAGAAAACATTCTGTTTGGTTTTTAGTGGAAAAGGAAACACTGCTATTCAACACCACCTAAACTCCATTCATTGACAACTCCCTAAAACATATAATCCTTCAGACTCACACAGCTGAATCAACAGACCAGTGGCAGGAATATAGAAAAAACAAGGAGCAAAAATCTATTGCCAGCATTAAATCATGTGGAAAAACAGTGGACATAAATAAATACATAAAATAAAGAATTAAGGCAGAACAAATATGAAAAGCATATCTGTCTTTTGACAGAAGACAAGTTTTCCTGCACTTACACAGGAAAGTCTACAAAAGCCTATTTTATACCAGAGGAAATCCCTGCTGCAAATACTGAAAACAACAGTGACAAATCAAACAAAACACTTACACAAGACAAAATCATTGAACTCCAGTAGGAAAAGTACCTGTAACACCTGCAGAGCCTATACAGTAACGAACATTTTCAGCTTTGCAAAATACAACCAACAGCGAAGCAGTCTGAAAACACAACACGTTTCTCTTTGTAATGTGCTAGGATGTGTATGCAGGTATTTTATGCTGGGGCATTCAAGTGACTAAAAATATTGGTATACAACACTTACACAGGACATGTAATTGTTTGTGTACCACATGTAAGCAGTATATCAACCAAGCAACCGATGTTTCTCAACATATTTAACCAAATTAACACTGATGTGCTTTGGAACATGTTACACTTGCATGATGTGATAATATGTTTCGTATTCCATATGTAAGACCAATGAGTTTACAAATGTTTTGTTCTTTATTACTGGTTTCCATTTTTAATTTTTGAAATAGAAAAGCTTTGGAGCCAAGTATAACTTGAATATCACCCTCACTCACCCTTATGCCATCTCTGTTGAATACATAAAGCAAGACTCTAATAAAATCAATTGTATAGAAAAAAATACTTCCTTAATTAGAGAAGAAAGCATTGTTCTCCAGAAAGTCTGACTGTAGAACAAACTTGACAGAGGGATTCAGAGAGCAGACACGAGCTGGTTCTGCACACCTTCCAGGCTGGTGTGACACAGAGCCAGATTCTTTCCAAAACGCACATCATCTTCAACAGGACTCGTTTTCTTTGAACTGTGCTACATCTGATAAGGTTTCATCACTTTGGATCATTTTAGCTTCATTATATAAATACATTGTACCCTTCACATTTTAAAACATACCGAATAAAACAGAAGAAAATACAGGAAAGTGCTCTCAATGAAATCTGAGAATGTCCTCCATTTTTCCCAGCTTCTCATGCTCCACCAGTCTGTGAATTTAGCATGCAGTAACTATTTCTTGCTCCAATGGCACCTTAGTAAGTGATGTCTAGATCTAGATTAGAATCAGACTATATACAATATGACAAAGAAATATCTGAAAAGTATTAGAAAAAAGTGATCTAGAAGCAAGTGCAAAATTTCAATCTGCATCAAGGTAGCTAAACAAAGAAATAACTGTAGTTTTAACCTGTGCTTAAAAAAGCAAGGAATTTAGAAATTCCTCCTATAAAACTGTAATGAAGATATATACACAAATTTGTATTTAGCTCTGGCATCTCAAAGATCTGACCGACAGTGGTAAAGAAGGGTGGATTTTTTAAAAATGGCTGAAAATTATTAAAAAAAAAGGAGGTAATTACTGAAAGAACTCTTTTTATGTAAGGTTTGTTTGGATGAATCATTACTAATCAGAAACACTGTAACTCCTGGTATTTGAGCACATAAGAAAATAAGAGAAGACCTCCAGGGCTCTCAAAAGGGGTCATAAATGCACATGAAGAATTAAATGTTAAAAAAAGTTTCAAACTCCCCTAATAAAATGACCAACAAACAAATAAACTAAACCCACATCAACTAAATAAACCACCATCCCTTTTCAAACAGTATCACATTTTACTTACCAAAAAATACATCCAAGGATATATGCAAGAAACCTTACCATTTGTTAAAATTATACTGGGAAAGTACTAAACAACACTTGAATGAAATCAGCTAAGTACTGGCAACATAAAAATGACTGAATATATATTTTTCATCAGTATTTTTATGTATTTAATTTTTTTCAGTATTTTTATGATTTGAAAATTTCTACCTACAGATACAACTCCTTGTAGTTGCAGGTGATTAGAAAATTGATGTCAAGTATTTCTGGCTCAATTTCAAATTTGCTACTCAATTTTGAAATGGGGGCTAATTCATTAAGCTGAGTATGTCTTATAGATTTTAAACATTTATGATATAGCATGTACTGTTAATATTCAAATGTGGTCTGGATCTGAGACAAGAATGGCTTTGTTAACTGGTTCCTTAACTAAAGATATGATCATACAGTTATTGAACCCCTGTACTACCCAGCAATTTACAGATTTACAAATGCCATGCCAATAGTAACTATGTCACTTACAAGAAACATCAATTCAAATTGTTTAACAATAGGAGCAATGTTTGTAGGAGCAAAACCCCTAAAAAAAAAAATCACAAGTAATGTCCCACTCAAAGCAGTGGAATATCAGTTCTGACTGCTTTGTTGTTCCTTTCTAACATAAATAAAGTGTGCAACACCTGTTCTGCTCCTGATAACACACAACTTAGCCAAGCTTTTTAACTATGACCATTCTTTAGATGGATTTTAGAAATTAGTAATGAAGACTCAAATTCACATGAAATATATATCAGACACTATGAAATAGAAGAGAAGCCTCACTGGAAATTATAAGACACGTTTTTCACGTTTGTGAAACAAATGTCTTGTGTGAAAATATCAACCAATGATTTCTAAATTCGCGAAGTTCTGTCTTTGATAAGAAAAATCTTGACGTGATAGCCATTAGCAGTATCACCTGCTACACATATATACTGTTGCTACCTCAGTTAATCAGTATCTCTAAACTTCCTTGTTTATACTTTCCAGCATATTCAAGACCTAACTCCTGGCTACTGCAGGCCTGAACTGGGCTATAAAATAAAGGATAAAAGAAATATTATTTATGGGGCTATTCATCAAGCACAGACAGTGCAGCAGATTCAATCTTGTAAGCTTCACAGGTCTAGTTGTTTCTAAATCAAACTGTGTTTTACTGGAAATAATAGATGACATGGTGAAAGAAGATCATAAATTTGGATCACAAGTAGGTGGTCTATATTAACCCGTACAAACACTCCTACACAGCAGCAATGAGATGGCAAAAGGGCAGTGACTTCCAATATACATACACAAATAATAAAATCTCCAGAAACTCAAGTTCCTGTGAGAAGAGTCAAACTGTGGTTAAAGACACAGCATTTAAGACAGACAACTACTGTAACGTAATGATTTCTTGTTCTCACTGCTTCTCATTCTTCCATTTTTTTTTTTTTTGTGGTTTGCTTTAATTGTAGAATAGAACCACATGTATCACACAAAATTGGCCACATTTCTCTTCCTGATTTAATAAGCAGTAAGGAGAACTGTTTAATTCAGAACTGCACTCTCCAGTATTATACTAATTAAACTGATTACAATGGATATTTGCTCACTGAAACACTACCATCAGGCTGGAGCGGTACATTGAGTGCCACAGCCCCAAGAAAATCTTACTATTTTGTTAAAATGTAGTTCTTGCTCTCCTACAATGTGAAAATAACTTACGTTTCACATGTCTATGAAATACACCACTAAAACTTGAGAGCAGACCTGCAGAAAACAGAAATATATTTACTGAGCTATTGAATTCAGGTCTCTTCAACTGGTTCCTTGAACAAAGAACAATAACCACTCAAGCAGCTCTCTTCCTGTGGTTAAACATCTAAAAATATTAAACTGTTTTAAATCTAATGTCATAAATCTTAAAATTAATTTGGATGAAATAAAATAAGAGAATAAAGGGTAACCAGAAAAATAAAGTAAGACTTTTCTTTTAACCTTATCTCTTTTAGAGTGTAACTGAAAGTAAGGTTCTCACCTGTCCAAAATTTTCTTAACACTGAGTGAGCTGCACGTAGGTTACTTCTAGGTGATACTTATCCAGTGGGAGATGGTGACCACTGACTCACTGACCAACTACCCAAAATGGGCCCCAGACTCAAATGGAAGGAAGACTGTGACATACAGACTAATTAGCACGGGAAGCGAGGAATTTAACTAACGAAAAGGGGATTGAGTGCTAATTAATGCAAAAGTTAGGTAATCTCTAACCAATGAATGCTGATGCCTTTGTTTGTTAAAATGTATAAATAATGTAAAGTTTTGATGATCAGGAGCCAGCATTTTTTGGGTTACCACACGTCTCCCTACTTTGACCAAACTAGAATAAAACATAGAAATACCTCACCTCACGATGTGAATTGATGCTGCACAGGTAACGAGCCCACATTTGAGACAACAATAGTGCATATTTGTATCAGTAACAACAACAAATCTGCCTTGATCTTTCTTTGTAATGCCTTTCAAATACTTAATAACAGACTCCACAGACCAGTGAAAGGACATGAAAAAGTCAGTACTTGCCTGTGCACATATATTTCTAACAGTTGCAGGATGACTACTTCTGTAGTGAAGTAAGCTTTATGGCCATGGAAAAAAACCACCAGAGTAATAACTTCCTCCACTATGAACAAAGAATCTTATCTGGGAATGAAACAGAGCTTTATCCAGATGCCCACTTAAAAGACAGAATGCATTAAGCCATCATCTATTCGGCTATCTATATATTAAAAAGTGCCAAAGAGCAGTTTCATCAACTGTTTCAAAAGAGTAACAAACTCACTGAGTATAAGAATTGCACTGAAAATGCTGAAAGTTGCAAATCAATCGGCTTAGAGCCAAGTTATGACAAAATAAAGGATTCTTAAATAATTTAATGATATACCTAGGATCCTCTAAGGTAACAAACTTATTTCTTTTTCATAAACCTCTGCCTTTTTCAATCCAGATGACATGTAATACTTCTTTTCCGAGCTTAAAACTGTCTCTGAAATATTTTCATTACTCAAAAAGGTACTGTATTAGACCCCAGTTCAGACAAATCTTAATATCTTCTTCCTCTACTGTTAAATTTGGTACTATGTTCAAAACCACTCAAATGTAGCTCAAAAATTCATACATAAATATATATATATGTATATATACATTCACACATAAAGAAAATGTGAAGGAGATTTTTAAGTGCTCTGATCCATCTAAACTCTTACCACAATATCCTTGACATCACCTTATAAACCTGTGTCATGCATCTGTTTTTACCTTGATAGCAGCTGGAAGAAGGATTCTGCCTATACAGCACATCTCTAGCACTGACAGAGTTTCCAACATTTGGTTTAATGGGAATATGTTTTCTGTCACTTCTGTCTGCTTTTGACTATTGCTGAATTTACTCAACGAACACTTAGAATGTGACTCCCAATGAACAAATAAACCACTACACCCGAAGCAAAAAGTCAGAAGAAAAAAACAGGAGAAAAGAAAAATAAGTAAAAGTTACTTCCCTACACTGAATAGCAGGTAAGATAGTGAGAATTACATTAGTGATTTAGGATATTAGCTCTAACAATTGTACAGTCCATCAGAAAACTGCAGTTACACCTTTGTGTTGGAATCAGCTAAGCTGGTCTATTTATGTGCTTGTTTCACCATAGCTACCCTCGGGATATTTGATAGCTCTCCATTGTTATTACCTTGTATGTGGCCTTCCCAAAGTGGCTATGAGCATACACAACTCCCTCCTATTCAAAATCCAATTACATCATTACAACATTACATTGGAAAAATGGCCACTGAAAGGCATTAGGTTGTATTGTATCTTCTTCAAGCAGATTTTTTCCTCTAAATAACACGATTCTTGCCTCAGAAGTGACAGAAGTGCTCTGTGGTAGAGTATCTTTTAAATGAATTTACCACACAGTTATATGAATCTCAGTTCTGTAGACATAAACTTCATCAGCACATCAATTCAATATTCCTGAATGTCCTGAATCACCTTTTAAACCATCTACTTCACTTTATTAAGCTGATAATTTGAACTCAGTACTGTATTATTTTGATATGTAACTAAAAGGTAAGTTAATGCATTATATTCTTATATATTAATGCAGTGAAAACATGTTTCAGGAGACAGCTCTTTGTTATACTTCATTGCTTTATTCCTAGTCGTAACTGATGTCAGTTAGGAGGCTATTATCCGGCTAATAGTACCTTTTCCTCCATAATATTATTATTATTCTCATTATAATGAAATAAGTATCTGTTTAGAAATGGAGGTAATCAATATTATTTATTGCCATATTTCCATTAACTAGTAATTTACAGGGAATACAAGGCTGTGACTTGTTTTTGTCCTTCGTGGAGTAGAACCTTTGAACTTCAGAACGAACGTTCCCCCATCTGACCTTCCTTACCTTCTGACCCCTCTGACCTTCCTTACTTATGCTGAAAGTCAATTTTTCACACTTAATTTTCAGATCTCTTACTCTCCACCTCTCAGTTCATGCCATCTTTCCTTCACCTTGGCAGGTCACTTAGTGTTAGTGACCATTTACCTACTATGTCATGTATCCTGAAATAGATAGTGTATTTGATATATTCAAAATGAATCTTGATATACTTAGAATACAGCCTCCAGATTTTAGTTGAAATCAATAATTAACCTGTGTACTTTTCATCATAAAACTGCATTTAAAAACCCTATTGCCTACACATTTAGCAGGTAACTGTGGTATTGATCTATGTAAAATACATCCTTTAATGTATACCCTAACCATTTATTACACATCTCATCATAAAGCTTTCTTGATGTCCTACAACTCCCCATGGCACAACTACATCAATCCTAAACTGAACTCAAACTTCCTGGTAAGTTTTTTTAGATTACTTTCCCTGAACTTTTTTTTTTTTAATATTAGTTCAGAGAAGGCTGGTCATTGTTTCTACCTAAATACACACAGTTGACTCTCAATACTTTAATTTTCAGATTCTTAACATCAGCTCAGGAAAGAGACATCAATAGCACCAAAATGTTAGCAAAATGGTGGTTTATACAAACTTTTTAAGCTGATTTCAGGGAAAGGAGTCCAGAACCACAGATACTTAGCAGAAGTGACCAAAGCATAATGATCAAAGTTATGATAATTCCAATGCTACAGTACCATTGGTTTTACACTCTACATTATGGATTGAAACACTTACAAGTCTTACAAATAACCCTCAGAATCTCAGTAGCTGAAACCTGCATCCTTACAACTCACCTGCTATTATTATCCATGGTAGCCAGATTAAAGTTAAAACATGAATGCTTAACTCAGGATCATGCTTTGATTTTGCGACACACATATACCATAGAAACAGGATTTCTATGTAATCAAACTGCATTTAAAGTTCTCTGTTATACGCAGAGATTCTACTATATTTGCTTATTTTCCACAAACAAGTAAGTAAACCAGAAATATAGTGACTCGACATGAATAAATTTCAACTATAATAATTTTCTATAGCTGGAATATTAAAAATCATTTGCCCAATGTCTGATTCCATTTTCTGTATATAATGATCAAGTCCATATATTAACTACTGCGTGAAAACATTACAACTAGATACTATTTAAAGATGTATGACTATACATGATAAGCAATCTGAGCAACAAACATATAACAAAATGCATAATGCTAGGAAAAGATCAACTAATCTAAGAGACTTGACTGCTTTTGTTTCAGGAGAGATATTTAAAACAAAAAGAAAAAACATAACAACAAAAAACCCCCACCACAATCAACCAAACAACCCCCCAAAAAGACTAGGGAAAGAGCAGAAATAGTAGGAACAGTGACAAAAAAAAGAAAAAAAGCAGAAAATGCACTGAAAATTAATAAACAGGCAGCTCCACATTATTCTATACCTATTTCATTTCAACATGTATTTTTAAAGGAATTAAATGCTTTTAAAGTATTATTTAACCTCATAGCAAAAAGTAACAAAATCTTTCCCCATATAAATGAGATCTGATTTTACTGTGACACCTCTTAGAAAATTTAGTTTCAGACTTCAAAATATTCAGCATGTTTTGTGAAGAAAAAAAAACAAAATCAAAACAATGAGCAAGTACAGCATCATTTTGAAAATATCTTGCCAGGTGTGCATTGCCAATATTAAACTATTAATAATTCACTATTATTGAAGAATGTCAGTATTCTAAAAAGTAATCCCTGTACATATGCTTTTAGTTCTGCACCTACAGCTTCGGTTTTCCACCTCTGTTTCAAAGCAGTGATATTGCACATACATAAACTAAAAAGGACATCTAAAATGAATAAATAAAATGCAAAAGTATGCTTTAGTGCACTGCAAATGACCAGCACTGTAGGTGCACCTTACTATGACTGTATGTAAGGTGCACCTTACTATGACTATATATACTGTATGTACCATGTTTGCTTTGTCCTAGTGAAGTCTATGAACATGCCTACTCTACACCAAAAAACTGAACGTCGAAATCACTCACATTCTCATAAATACTGATGTTAAAGGCCTGAGACACATTTAAATTAGAGCTCAAAGTTAAACCTTCATGACTTTTGAAATATTAAACCATCATCAAAAATACAGTTTTAGAGGTATTACTTACATTTCATGCTGTGATGGCCCTTTCCAGAAAGGGACATTTCGAACCTGCACTTTAATAAAAGGTTTGGACTACAGACCAAACTTCATATAAATAAAAGGCTGAGATTGAAAACCTGCTGAACCCTTTGGCCTTGAAAAAGCAGTCTTGTTTTAGCAAAACCCCTACAGTTTAAACTACTCATTTTTGAGAGTGAGTTCATACAGGGATAACATTTTAAAACAGATAGATTATTTGAAATATTCTGCTACCAATTTTTTTCTATATTTATAAATATTATTGTTAGTGCAATACGATCACAGTTAAGCTGTGCACCAGTAGATCAAGATAAGCCAAGACTGATTTTCGTACTGTCAGTGGGTGAATACTCTTTGGCTCTTCTTTCATTTAAAATTGTCTGTTCAAGACCTGTTTAACGTCAGGATTCTCCACAGCATACAGAATTCAATATATTGATAACCAATACAGGCTTACAGCCAGTGTTCTTATTCTATAATAAATTCAATGTGAAAATTAACATTAAACCTGTGCCATGCTTTACAAGCACTCAATTAGCAAAAAAGCCAAAACCACCTCAAAACTTTTTGGTATCAGTGGAGATTATAAAGATGATCTATCCTAAAAGAGGATACATTTGGGACAGAAGTCATTAGCACTAGACATCATTAGCATACTCCCCACACAGACGGCAGAAATGCACCAGTTTAACAACAACCTTTGAAGTCGCCATACTTGATATTTTCTTTTAAAGTGGAACATTTGCTGTGTGGTCAACACATCCAAACATAAAGAGAAACAGTTTCTATAAGTGTATCTGAAATAACAGGTGGAGGAGAAGGGGAAGCAATTATATCCAAGAAGTAGCACATGTAGCACATCAGAAAGTGGCATCGTAAAAATTTCCACTCCTCTTACCCATCATAGAATACACAATCATATCCACTTTATATTTAAATATATATACATGCATGTACATATATATAAATGCTCCTAAAAAGAAGCCAGCACAATGCCATAGTTAACAAATAGAATGGACGTGACCTATTAGCTCAGAAGCTTCAGATTTCAAATTAAGAAGTTGATTTAACATAGTATTCCATTATCAAGATCCAATAAAAATACTTTAAAACCTTGAAATAATACAATTATACACCTCACCTGCTCAAGGGCAAACATGAACTAAAGGATGCTCATGTGATGGAGGTCAAAACAACAACATGAAATTGATGATTAAAGGAACTTTATATATATTCATGATCTCTGATGTTTCTTAAGTTGAAAGAGGCGAAGGTTACCCCGCTCTGCCCCGAAACATGGGTCAATCAAGTAAAATTGAGACTGTTAGATAGAAAGATAAATCATATTTTGATATTATTATTGCTCTTCTAGTATTTTTTTTTTTCAAAATTTTTGGTTTGCATGAAGGGTTTTGGTTGGTTTATTTAATTTTTTTAACAGAAATGTCTGGACTCAGACTGGATGAACCTTATAAAACAATGCTTTAGCCTCTTTCAAACAATGAAAGAGGTGCAGAAGGGATATTCTGACATTTTATTTAATAACAATAATATTGCAGTTAATATCCACAGTCAACAAATTTGTAAATTATGGGATGGAGCAGGAAACTAGTATCTGCAGTAAATTAATTCCAACCTGCCAAAGTTATTTGTTTTGATAAGGTAAAAACTCTTACAGAAAACAAATTAATTTCCTTTTAAGGGCATCCACACAAGGCAACAAGCGATTTAAATGAATCCTTAAATCTTAAAATATATGACAAACTTTCTAAACACTTGATGAGAACTATGTATTGCAATTATTTACTAAGAGTTTGGGCTTTTTTTTTAATCCACCTCAACTGGAATGAATAATTTTATGAGCATACGTAGCCTATGAGTTTAATAGTGTAGAATACAACAGACAGCAATGGGGGAAGTTTTGAATTACCAACACGAAATTTTGAAGCAAACTGCCGCCTCCAAACAGATACATTACATTGTGTAGAAATTCCCAGTCACAGAAACAGGATTTAAAGGACAAATGACTATGATCTTGTAATTCCCAATCTCACACAAAGGAGAACACATGTTAATGATTTAATTCTTTTTAACTATATTGCCTTGGGGCTTTTTTGCTGACCTTAAAATATCAATGTAGCTCTTACTCAATTCAAAGTCTCAAGTCCTTTCTTATTTTTTCCTTTATAATCCTTGCTCTGCTGAATTTAATTGCCTTGGCAATGCCAGAACACTGCCTGATCCTAACAGGTCAGCATTGATTGCTCTAAACCAATTGGTTCCTTCATTACAGAGAAAATGAGTTAAAGAGAAAAGGCAGGTGTGCTCTCGCACAGTCAGCTGGAGTTCAGCTGTTGTCCTTCTTCTCCCTCATTAACTAGCAACCAATCGATCAGGAACCTGCTCAGAACTCACAAAAACTATTCATCACTTCTGACACGGAATGGTTTTAACAGGTCACTGTAGTAAAGAATATTTGAGATATCTATCTTTAGAGCCTTTAAAACTCATACAGTTTTTAAACTTGCATCCAAGAGAAAGGAAAACGAAATTGTTACACTCCTATATAGTTCTAGTCTAAACCTTGAATCCAAAATAAAATCTGTTAGCTATTCTAGCCCAAGACAAGAATTTGTGGTGTACCTGATTTTAAGTGTTCTTTATTGTGAAGAACTTTGATGGAGAAGAAGAGCACAGCTGGGAGAAAAAAGTGCAGATGGCCCCACTCCCTGCTTCCAGCTCATTCTTGTCTGTACTTCCATGGTCTTTAGTTGAACAAATTAAAAATGCCAGTGAATGTTAATCCTAAGCCTTAACATGTAATTTTTACCTCCACCTTTTAAAATATATGAACACTGCTTGTATTTCCAACCATTCCACATCAGTTTTTCTTAACAGTCCCTTTACTCTCAGGCTCCATGCTTCATTTGCCCTTACAATTGCAAAAGACCCCCTTTATCTCACTTGTCAAAATTACTAACTGTTCAAATAACTCTTAAAAATTATTTTTCTTGAAGTTAACTCTACTGATTAGCTCTTATTCTAGTCAGTTATTTGTGTTTGTTTCTTTTCTTTCTCTGATTGTAAACTCTGCAGAATATGCCTTGTCCTTGTGCTTTGTTCATTAACACAGATTTGTAATTTCACATTACTATCAGTTTGAAATATTGCCATCAAGTTGATTCAGGAGAAAAAAAAGTCCAAGAGATACTGCAATAAACATATAAGCAGGGAATGAGATGTCTGGAAAAAAAACCACACCAACAAAAGACCTCAAGAAGAGAACTAAACACAGCATAAGAGAACAAGAAATGAAGAAAGAGAAAAGGCAGCAGACAACAGACTGCATGAAGAAATAAAGGAGAGTGGCACCATTTTGGTCAGGAAAAAGGAAATTCCAACGAAAGATAATGCATTACTTCTACTAAAAGAACCAGAAATGAGAAACATCAAACCACTACATTGCTTTATAGCACACTGAATGGGAAAAAAAAAATTAAGAGGGCCACAGAAAATACAGGTGTAATCCTCTTATTTGCAAATCAGTATAAAAACCATTTCTCTCCCAGTTATGTCTACGGTCTAATAAATTAAAAGAAAAGGTTAAGGTTATGATTTTGAACAAACCCACAGAAGCTAATTGACCAAATTCACAGAACATCATAAAGAAAAAAATCAGGTGTTTTACCTGTGTTCTTTGTAATAGAAACATATCATGTGACCAGTCACATTAGAAAATAATTTCAGCTGGGAAAAGTTTTAGTCATTATATCATATTCATCCCAGACTACTATAACAATTATTAACTATACAGTAAAATGGAATTTCCAAGCACAAATAAATTAACTCATTCTTTTGCTAAATGTTTCATCTGCTATGATAACATGCAGAATCAGCTTACTTTCTACTGTTGTTTTTCACCTTCTTTTTTACCCTCCTTCACTTTTGAAACCTTTGAAGCAACTGTCCTGTGTATCACTCAAAGGCCATCATTTCTGAAAAGATGATATTGCTATGCAGCAAGATAGTCTCCTGTGAAGCAAATCAATTTACCAATAGAGTACACTATATAAAGGGCTATTCACGTGACCTAAGCTAGCCATTTGGATTCTACCCGAGCTCTGGATGATGACTTGAGTTCCCCAAGTCTGGCTGGGTTATCTTTTGTCATTGAATCACACATGCACATTTATGACTAGGCAACTAACTCCGACAGAAATTGGATGATGATCCTTGCTGTGACTATTCAGCAGCACATAGTCATTAATATGTCAAGAGAGAAGCATGAGCATATTCAGCAACAATTTTAAAGACTGTACGATTGTTTGATAAGCAGTAAGAAATAATCTTCTAATGGTAAAAATACATTCCAGCAGATTTGTTACAATCCTACTAAAAAAAGAATTAAAAATTTTGCATATTACTGCAGAAAAAACTGCATTTTGAAAATCAGCTAAATCAAAGGTTCGCAAATTCTTTGGACAGTGGCAATTTCCCAAGTTTTCTACAAGTTTTAAATCTTTTGAGAGATTTCACGCCTCCCTTCAGACCTCTCTCCTCTAAACCAGTCAGTCACAAGTTTGTCCATCTTTTCTTGTAGGTCAGACTATGCTGGTTCTTGGTGTTCCCTTCTAGATTCTTCACACACTTTTTGAAGTATAAAATGATAATTCTGTCAAGGGTCCAGAATTAGCAATTCAGATATGACTGAACTGAATGAATGATGCTGATTCATATTACAAGTTATACTGCCATCTATATATTAAAGTATTATTTTTTGCACCAGCATGTGATACTGCAGTCCCATATCCAGTTTGGCATTCACTAAGAACTGCAGAACTTTCTGGTGCTGAAGTGCTATTAAGCCATTTGCTCCTTACCCTCATTCTCCAAATCATATTTCCCTACACATGTACAGATTTTTGCCCTTGTTTTTAGGAAACTGCATTCTATTTATTTCAGACTGTGTCTCCACTTTGTCAAGAGCCCTTTTAACTCTAATCTTGTCCATTAGCATACCTGCATCTTCTCTCACGCTACCCGCAAATTTAAGAAAAAGGCATTACACATATACAGAGTACAGTGCAACGCGTGAAAGACCCCATAAAAATCCAGCTTCGTATTATCATTCCATTTTCCATTTCTATTTAACTATGATTACAACAGGTGTTACTCCAATTTTATATCGACTTTACTATATTTTCCTTCAGACTATGTTCTTCTTGCTTGCATACAGAAATACTATGTTACTGCCAAAAGCTTTACTTACAACAAAGTATAACATGTACTGATTTATTTCTTATCCATGCCCTGTTTTTCTGCCTCAGAAGAAAACTAAATCGACTACCTGTTTTTGACAAATCCAGTGTAGCTGACACTAACTCCTTTATCTTCGAGTGCCTACAAACAGTTTGGTTCAATTACTTGCTCCAACATTTTTCTGGAAACTGAAATTGTGGTGTATCACACAGTTCCTCAGCTCCTTCTTTTAAGAATGGGAAAGGAACAAACTTGGTACCTATTAGATATCTTCCATGAATTCATAAAATCAATAAATCTTCCAAGCTAACAGGTACAAGCTACAACTACTAGTTCAAAAGCTGTTTTCTGGGGATTAGAAAGCAAATCCTATATTTATGCAAAGAAATAAAATGGGAAGTCAAATATAAATTACAGGTACCAGCAGAACAACTTTCTGGTTCTACAGTTACTAATCGTTAACTGCAACTATTACTGTCAAGAAATTGAAAACTTACATATTGTAAATTTTCAAGGACAACAGCTGATATTTCCCAATTTGCATGAAATTTTATTAAGGACAGAACAAGTACTGCCCCTCCCTAACATCATTATTGCTCCTTACAGCCTCATAGGGAAAAAAACATGGAATTTTGGAATTAATTTTGCGTATCATGAAACCATCTATAGTATAAAAGTAAACAAACTTTGAAATGGAAGAGGAAAATTATGCCTTACCAAGTAATATTCTCTAATGGGCAGAAATCAAAAACATATAGAGGAAGAGGCAAACATGATGACATGACCTTTTTATCCTTTTTTTTTTTTTAAAAAAAAGAATTTGGAAACACGTCATTTTAATGAAATAAAATATTCAGATCTAGTGTTAAAACAGAATGTAAGCCATAATGCCCAGAGCTCTGTTCACTAATTTAATTAGATGTAATAGTGTCTTTAACAATACTCCAGTGAGGACCTCTCAGCAACCTCCACTGGAAGGCAGAAGAGGAGAAAAGACCTTAAGTGAGACTGTCATATTCTACCGTAGCTCTCCTACAGAACAAAAATATGGACACCTTTATTCTCCTTCTCCCCCCTGCTAAATCAAAGATATAGGTCTGGGAGGGAGGGAAGGAGGGAGGGAGGAAGGAAGGAAGGAAGGAATCCCACAGCTTTCTGACTTCTTGAGAAGATCCCAGTCAAGAGGAAAACCTCTGCATGTAAGCGCTTATCTGACCAGAAAAGCACAAACTACTGCTCAACACACACCATGATAGGACTTTTATAGCTTTGAAAATCAAGTCCACCTTTTTTTTAATTTACTGACTGAAATCACTAAAAGTGTGATAGCTGATCTGCTGGTATCTGCAAAGTGTCCATAAGAATTGTCTGTTGTTTTCTACCAAAACCTAAGTGCTCTGGAAAACTGTATTTCAAAGTCTGTCTCATTGTCATATGAGAACTGTTATATATGGAAGTTAAAATAATATACATAATAAAATTAAGAGAGCAATTTTAAGAATAATTATTTTTTCTAAATGTAAATTGGGCGGTAGAAGGCACAACAAACCCATGGAAGACAAGTAGATCTCTCTTGTTCTACCACTGTACAGAAAAATAATAATGTTGAAGTAAAATGATGTGGAGATGCTTTTATTTATATGAAATAATTTTTTGATAATATGGTTAAATGGGAAGCAAGGAGGGAGAATCTATTACATTTGTTTGTTTCATGCAAATACCTGCATGATTTTTTTACTGTTGTTTCAAAATTCAGGGACTCAAGGTAAGGGAGCAAATAGAAAATTGGCTGTGTTAATAACAATGCCTTATATGCTTCGCAAGAAAAACCTGAGAGTTGCCTTCCCACTTTACATAAGTGGTTGCCTGTTTTAAAATGTTTTACAATGATTTTGCACTTCAGTAACATCAGCCTATAGTGTTGAAAACGTATCAGCATAGTTCATGTTGGTATTCTTGTATTATTTAATGCTGTAATCTTTGGGACAAAGAACAAAACTCAGAAACCTGTGAGACAAATCCTTACCCTAGAAACCCCCAAAATTTCTGCTCTGATTAGAGATACACTTAAAATCCCTCTGGGGAAGCTGGAGTTACTCTCTCTCCAACTAGAAGCTACAGGCTCTTCACAAGACACCATCTTCCTCTACAACACATGCATTACACATTATTGCATCTCAGTACAGCGTCAACCCTCTACAACAGGAAGAAGTAAATAAGAAAACGTCCAGAAATTTAAAGCAGGAGGTAATTTAGACAAGACTGAGATAATGTAACATAGGTTTGTTTAATATGTAAGTGTAAAGTAAAAAAAGGGCTTTTTTTACTTTTTTGAAGGGTTTTCTCCTTCAGATGTATTTTCTGACAAGAACAGCCTCACAAACAGCAAGGAGCTAGATAAAATCCAATAATACATCTCAGAAAAAAAGCTGAGTGCTTTAATAAGCTTAATTTTCAAACCTATTATAGTATCCTTTGATGACTGTGATCAGGTAACAGAAGAATAAGCAGTATTTCACAAGAGAGGTTAATTACCAGCTCTTCCTATTTAAAGCTCAGTCACTTTACATTCCATCTTCCTCCATGAGATATATAAATCTTAAACCAACAGAACATATCATGATTGTAAAATATTATTTCAAAAATTGTCACTCTCAGCACTGCAATTCTGGAATTGTGACCAGGAGAAACTACAGTGTGGGTGGAGCAGTACTTCCATGCAGATTTAACTTCAATCCAAAAGACTGTTCAGACCACTTCCACGCTAACTCCTGCAGGGCAGCTCAAGCATTTCCCACCCGAGCTTACTATATTGGAACGAGCACAACAGCAGTACACGTATTATAAACAAAAAAGGAAAGTGACTTCACAGCAGCAGTGGACATTGCTCATCATCCTGATCATCAGGAGTAGGAAGGAGCAGAGGGGAGAGGCTTCCAGGCAGATCTGCAGAAAGGCTAAGTCTGCACTGGGGCTATGGTGTTGCTGATAACCCACTCTGTGCCTCTGAGCAGCTCTTAAATACACATCTTGGAGATGTCTCTGTCAAACTTTGCCACAAAAGAGGATTAAAAACCAGGCACTAATTACTGGTTACTAACAAATAGCTCCTACTACTACTGCCCCTCCCATTTTCCTAACCATAATTTTTAGCTGAGGTAAAGGCACATTCAAACTCCCAAAGCAAAAACTGATATCTCTCTCTTTCTTTGTACCTGTATACTTTAATTCACTGTAAGAAAGTCTGCACATTGTTAAACGTAACACCTTTCCTCCAATAAAAGGCTCTTCAAACTGTAAAGCTACAGTAACAGTTTTCTAGCTTCAAGGATTCATCTTCATTCATTTCAGACAGACTGTTAATAAAGTCTAGTAGTAGATTTCAAAGACTGAAAATAGCTGTAACCCACTGAGGAATTTATGGGATCTATTTTTCATGTCGTTATGGAGAAGAACGCTGAAATGAAAGTCAAGACACTATTCCATACTTAATTTCAGCCTGGAATCATACCTTCTTTTATAGGAAATCTCTTCAGTATACATTCAACTAAACATGCATCTACCTACCTTATTATTCTGATAATAGTTCATTCTCTATTTTCAATACAAACTTTTTTTTTCTGCCAGTAGCTTGCTGTTTCTCTGTGAAGTAACAACAAGCTTTTGCATTTCATCACAGTTTATCAGTCGAAAAATCTATCCAACAGAGTTAAAATGCAAAACAGTGTCTAGGCTAAAGTGAAACTCTGAGATGTTCAGTGCACTCTGAACATTGCAAAAGGGTCCTGATAATCACAGCTTCAGTGACCTGACATCTTTGTTGATTTTAGTAAAGTAAAAAAACCACACCAAAACAGAGCTAACATTACAAAAATTACAGGAATAAAAACCACTGTGAGAAGTCAGTTGTAATCTGCTGTTTTTCTATTTCCTTGATATTTTTGTTTTACAGATGAACAAGAGATGGCAATCAAACAAATACTTTCAATTTTCAGAAAACCATCTTTCATCTCAAAGTCAGCATTAGCTCCTTTTCAATTAATAGCTCAATCAAAACATTCAGATTACACCAACTAAAGCATATTTGGAAACGAAAAATATTGAATGACAAATTAACACCTGAGAGCCATTTTCATATAAGTTGTTTGACAAAAAGGAGATTCAAGAACACTAGATCTGCAGCTTCGACACTTTGCAATTTCAAGTAACATCAACAAATTTTGCTTTTGCAAAAATATTCTAAGCCTACAAAATGAGAATTAGTTACATTTATTTCACCACTCTGTTCAGTATATTTTTAAGACTTTCTCTGTTGCTGCTCCTGTCACCCACCACCTTCAAAGGGTGGTAGAAAATACATCAGCAGCAGATTCAGTGTTGCTTTGCTAGTTACAATACTGGCCTTTTGTTTGTAACACAGACTCTGGTTTTGACATGATAAAAAGACCACATAACAATTAATCAGTTCAACCTTTGCTTACCTCAAAGATTAATCTATTCTGCCCATTACAATACTATCCTACTGATAATACAGTTGTACGAATAAAATCAGCAAAGAAAACTCATTCTGCAGCTTCCAATCAGAGTACTTTACCTCCAGAACCATAATTTCTAAATAGTATCATTATTTTTCTAAGACAGTAGGAAAGAAGCAGGTGGACAGACAGTTTTTTCCAGTCAAACTTGTCCTTCTGTACTAAGACATTTGATACATTTAATGTATTTTCAGACCAAACAAAACACAAACTCATTCAGTGGCACATTATCATTCCAACTTTCAATATGTTTATTTTATCTCCCAGAGACAAGGACCTAGAGCAATCACCTCAAATACATCACTTTCCCTACCATACTGTCCTCGTCTGGGGGTCAGTTTTGGTGATGACATAAAAGATGATGCTATAACAGCCTCAGACACTACTGACTTACCAGGAATGGCAATGCCTCAAACACACTGGCCTCTCAGACAAAGGAGGTAAAGGTTAAAAACCAGGATGCAAAGAACACACCAGCGCCACTACCAGACTCAGATAAGGCAAACAGCTACAAAGCTTGCACCCTAAGTGTGAATGCCTAACTTGGCAAATATATTTAAATCACTTTTCTTTTAAGCTAAAATGGATATCTTCTGGCAAGAGACACATGCAAAGTCTCTTTTCAATTAAATTCTCTATTTACCACATTGTTTCTGATTCAGGAATATCACATGGAAAGAATATTTTTCATAGAAAAATAATTTAATTCTCATTAATTCTCAAAGTACGTCAATTAGAAGTCCAAAACAAAACCCCTTAAGCCTATCTTTAAGAAAAAAGGCAAAACTCGGTTTAACAGGTTTATCTTCTTTTTTCTGAACTGGATATTCCAACAAATGTAGCAATGGTCTGCAAAACACAAAACAGATCCCAAATCCACCACATCACATGCTACTTTATACGTATTTACATTTCTGCTCTTTTAATGTCAGCTATACAATACACCTAATTCCTATTATTCGAAATGTAAACTTAAAAATGTGTTTAAAAGTACAGCACTATTCTCATTGTTAACAAAAATTTCAAACAAAAAGTATTTCTATGAAACTCTACAGCAGAATTTTTGCAATTACGAGAGATTAAGGAAAAGTAAAAAATTTTCTGAAAGGGAATGGAGTATCCTTTGTATGCTATCACATTAGCCTAACCAGCACAATAATATTTAAGAACAAATCTTTCGTATATCCATGTCAGTATATAGAAAAAAATAAAACCAAATGCAAATAACACCTTTGACCAACATGTCCATACCAGGGGAAAACTGCAGAACCAGTGTAACTGCACCAGCAAAATTTTGTTAGGGAATTAGTATGATATACCTATCCCTGGAGGTGTTCAAGGCCAGGTTGAATAGAGCTTTGAGCAATATGGTCTAGTGGAAGGTTTCCCTGTCATGGCAGGGGGTTGGAATGACATGATCTATGAGATTCCTTCCAACTCAAACCATTCTACAATTCTACACAGAGCAGAAAAACAACATTTTCTTTACAAAGGTTTGATGGTGGTATATTTATATTGCTAAGTGTTAAAGACCCAAACAAGCCACTAAAATTTACTTGTAGGGTTAAGCAAAAGCAACTGAAAGCTATTTCACTTTTATATGACAGTCATCACGGTGATTTAAGATCCTTAACTAATATATACCACTCTCTGATTCAACTCTGCAGTTGTCCTGGGCCATTCCCATGTGTGTGCATCCTGAGCAGGAGTTTTTTTACACCTCTCATACTAAACCATACCAAATCCCACAAAGCCTACTGTGCTACAGAATATAAAATCCATGCCAGAAAAAGAAAGTGCTGCTTACAAGATACACACTAGAGTAGACTGGTATTGCTGATTTTCTACCAGGAAAGAAGAATTAAAAAAAAAATAAAGTGTAGGAATTTGGCTAGATTCCTGAAAACCAATGTTTTCTTTCCCTGTTACATTTAATAGCAGTAACTACCTGTCATTTAAAATTCTGATAATTTTCCAGCGGACCTACACTCTCTTCTCTCTGGCAAAAAATTGTTGGCAATAGTGGAACCTTCTATTTATAATATACTTCTCATATTTGCCTGTCATTCATGTTGAGAGTATAATAAAGACTACAAGTATTAGCAATGTTATGTCACTGTATTTGCAGTTTCTTCTGGCTCAACAGATGCACAGTGGGTTCTTCCAATATGCCATGTTTTATGAAAGTTAGTTTAAGCCATAACAAATTATCAGTAAGTATCTTTATTGTACAAACTGTGTATAGGCTTGGTCTAAAACTGTGAAAAAGTAACTTCTGCTATCCTTAGTATCACCTTAGTCTGTAAATAAAGGTGAACAGAGGTGTTAAATCTCTGCATTACACATAAAAATCCTGCAAGTCCTGCATCCTTACATGAGAGATTCCTGTGCATCTGATGCTCACACACACCTCAGTGTATCCATCTAAAACTTCTCCCTATGTTCCATGATCTACCTAAACACCAATTCCCCACTCCTGCCTCACCAAGTTACTCATTCACCTTCTTCCATGGAGCCTAAATATCCCTCTTCTTAAGACACATGATCCATGTGCTTCAACCATTTGCTTCTACGCTAAGACAAGTAATGCATTACTCTCAAGGGCAGAGCTCTGAGTTCACAGAACCACAGAATCAATTAGGCTGGAAAAGACCTCAGAGATCCCCAAACCTAACCTATGACCAAACACCAACTTGTCAACTAGACCATGGCACTAAGTGCGATGTCCAGGCATTTCTTGAAAACCTCCAGGGATGGTGACTCCACCACCTTCCTGGGCAGTTTGTTCCAATGCTTGACAACCCATTCTGTGAGTAAGTTCCTCCTGATGTCCAACCAGAACCTCCCTTGGCACCACTTGAGGCTGTGTCCTCTTGTCCTGTCACTGGTTGCCTGGCCTCACCTTGAATATTGTGTGCAGTTTTGGTCACTGCAATATAAGAAAGATATTACACTATTAGGGAGCATGCAAGGGAGGGTAACAAAGATGGTGAAGGGCCTTGAGGGGAAGCTGTATGAGGAGCGGCTGAGGTCACTTGGTCTGTTCAGCCTGGAGAAGAGGAGACTGAGGGGAGACCTCATTGCAGTTACAACTTCCTCGTGAGGGGAAGAGGAGGGGCAGACACTGATCTCTTCTCTGTGGTGACCAGTGACAGGACCCGAGGGAATGGCCTGAAGTTGTGTCAGGGGAGGTTTAGGTTGGATATTAGGAAAAGGTTCTTCACCCAGAGGGTGGCTGGGCATTGGAACAGGTTCCCCAGGGAAGTGGTCACAGCACCAAGTCTGACAGAGTTCAGGAGGTGTTTGGACAATACTCTTGGGCACATGGTGGGACTCTGGGGGATGGTCCTGTGCAGGACCAGGTGTTGGACTTGATGATCCTCGTGGGTCACTTCCAACTCAGCTTATTCTGTGGGGACCCCCTCGAGCTTCCTTCTCTCCAGGTAAACAACCGCAACTCCCTCCGCTGCTCCTCGTAGGAACTTATCCTGTTGCCCTTCCCTGGACATGCTCCAGCACCTCAATACCCTTCTTGTAGTGTAGGGATCAAAACTGAACACAGGATTCAAGATGTGGCCTCACCAGTGCTGACAACAGGGGGACAATCATCACTGCCCTGGTTCTGCTGGCCACACTATTTCTGGTAGAACCCAGGATGTCATTGGCCTTCTTGGCCACCTGGGCACATGCTGACTCATATTTAGATGTCTCTCAATCAGCACAAGTTCATCTCCATCTTTTTCCCCTACATTTATTGATGTTTATTCCTCTTAGAAGCAGTAGCAGACTGTGTGTGTCTACATATATAGATGAAACTTAGGCTCTTAGATGCCTAGGCAGATGGAAGAAATGTTCTACACCACCACCTAGAGGATAGGGGTTTAGCTGTTGTTTTACCTTGTGTACAAATTTTCACAGAAAACACCCAGATGGAAATATGAGTGATTCAAAATCCAGAAAAACTCCAGTAGCATACCCAAAGCTAAGCTAATATCAGCGTCAAACTGAACCACTATGATTGTCCCTCTCTTATTTCACTTTTTCAAAGCATTAATAGCTCTTCTGAAAAGCTTCCACTCAACAAGACCACCTAAAATGTCAGTGGGCAACAGTCTGAAATCCACAGTAAAAAGACATTAAAGTCATTTAGCTAAATAAAAGTGAATAAGTTAAATTAATAAATGTAAATTAATACATTATATTAAAGCCATAATAATCTCTATAAAATTCTATATTAATGGAACATATAAATCAACAGAAGTTAAATTTAGAAGTGCCTTGTGGGGCACAAAGGCAATTGTACATCACTTGTAGGGTTCAGAAACTTGCATGGCATCTGCATAAAATAAAATATGTAACAAAATACCTAACTACTAACAAAAGCTTAAAGTTGTAGTTTTAAGTGAATGAATTCTGGAGCATTTAATTTAGAATCCTTTTAGTAAGTAATTTCCCTTACATCTACTATTCATTTCATTTATCAATATATTACATAAAGCTTTGGAAAGTCCTAATATTAGACATATCCATGCGCACAAAATTCAGTAAATATCACACTCTCTACTATGCTTTAATTTCAACGTATTTTTAAAATTGAATCTGTTTAAAAATCCATTTAAGACTCTCACTTATTGAATGCTACAAAAAGCAGGATTTTGCCCTAGCTAGAAGGAATAATTTGGTGCTTGCAGTGTGATTTTGAGCCTGCTAGGTTAACTAAGTTTATCCCAAGAAGACAGCGATTCATTTGCCCAAATGCGATGTATGCTCCCTGGATTCTCAGAGGCAAATGTAATACAGCAAATGATATATGCACACAGCTGGTGCTGAGAAATCCGGCTGGTACATTAAAAAAAGTGTAAGACTGACTGCAAGAAACCTGCTCCATTATTGCTGAGGATGAATGTACAGACTAAAACATGAACAAGAGTCAAGGACAGAATTCGGGAAAGTTGCACGATTCAATGCTGCACTGTTGAACTGGGCACAGTCCCTTCACAGGCTGCAGTTCTGATGGGATGCCCAAAAACTCAAGTAGAACAGGCTTTTCTAAAGCACCCATCAAGTAGGGCTCCCAAATATCTGAAGCCAGGGGCTTCATTTAACATTCAAAATTGTAAACTGAGGTCAACATGAAATAGCAACTACAATAAATGCAATACTTTATTATAAACATAAACATAAGGAGCACAAGTAAGGTTATATATAACACCTCAATTTTGGCCTTTCTAAACATCCAATCACTGGAATTTGCAACTTTGCAAAGAAAGTTCAAACAGAATATTCAATAATAATTTCTGACTTTTAAAGCCAATATGTTTGTCTATCATACAATGTAACAGTTTTCCATTCAGATGACAACATCATAGACATTTGTGATGCAGGCGTGTTATTAATCTAACAGCGACTAAGAACAGCAGCAGATATTCATTCTCCACCCCACCAGCAGTACAGGCGAATGGGACACTCAGCAAGTTTCACAGGTATTTGCTGCCAGCAGGGGAAAGCCAACATTCAAGAACTTCTGGTGCTATCTTAAAATCAACCCGATGAGGGAGACAGAGAGCAATTCAGTCAGTTCCCTGCTGGGCCTACTCCCACCCAATCTTCTCCAAACCAGTGCCCTACTTGATTATTAAAGTTCAAGATATCTGAAGGTGCTACTAGTTATAAACAGAAATGTACCACAACTAGCAGTCCTGGATTTGATTTTTCCTCTTCATTTACTTATGCTCATACACACTTCAGATTTGGAAAGGTAATTTTTCTTAATTTGATTTTTAAATTTCCTTTCTGCTGAAAATTATTCTGTATTTTAAACGAATGCACATGCTCGTAAGGGCATCCATCATAAAGATATTTGCCATTAAACCAATTAAGAATAAGACACACATTATCTATGTCACTAATTATAAACTGCAAAATAAAGGTAGAAAAATACCACCAGCCTGAAATAAAAATAGTGAACTGCATGCTTAACATACTGATATTTTAGCTCATTATACCAGCCCCCTCTGTTATTACGCCTATAAATCACTAAGAGTCAAAACGAAACTGAATGATAGAAAGTGGTGAGATCAATTGTATTAAGTGCACCTTCATCTGAAACCAAAACATGAAGTCAGTACGGCTGGAAGGTAAAATATTTTAAGACAAGTAAAAATGAAGTACAGTAAATTTGTTCACACTACCAATCAATACAAGTTATAATGATTTCTAGAAACCTTAATAAAATACCCTTTTAAAAAATATTGATTAGAATAGTCAAAAAATCTAAGTGCTGTTCACACATTGGTGCATATCCTGACCTCTAAGTCCTGGCAGGAAAAAACTCCATTCTACCAGTAGAGTATTGCACACCCAAACATGGTGTATAACTTTTGTGTTACCTCCTGATATAAAATTTCCAACCTACCACTCAGAGACAGGGTATAGCCTAGCTAGTCAGGTTGTTCTGCAAAGGCAAGGACAAAACCCTGTGAGAGTCAAGTATCTCATTGCTTGCAGTTTTGTTAAAAGAGGAAAAAAAAGGGAGGCCACAAGGGATCACTACAATAACTGACTACAAACACTACAGGGTATGGTTTAAGAAGCATCCCAATTGGACAGGTTTGTTTCTGAAACCAAAATTTTTGTGAAAATACATTTCCAAATATACTTTTCCCCTGTCCATCCTTCTCTGTCATCCATGAAAATGTCAACACATCCTGGGAAAACAAAGTAGATCCTCTAGTGTCATAATGCTTTGATATGAAAAAGTAGTCAGGTAGCTATTAATTAAGACATTAGTCACAACAATAAAAACCATGAGGGAAGGGAGACAAAGAAAAGAATCTTTCAGGTTGAACCAAGTAACACAGAGTAAGCAGAACTTTTCTTGTTATCAATCACTCAGGTCACAAGAATCCAAAGTATTTTCTCTTTATAAGGGCCCACATTGACAGCCATTTCATGTTTCAATTAAAAACAAAACAAAAACCAAATCAAAACAAAAACAAAACCAAAAAACCCCAGAGAAATAAATGCTTCAACAACTAATGGACATTTCATGCTTACCTTACCAACCAAACAAAAAAGTGATTTTAATTTAGGTACACTTCCTTGAAAAGGAAATTTCAGCTGTGGCTACTCTATTTTTCAGATACTTCTATCATATATGTAGTGCAGAAAAAGCAAAAGCTGTCACTTTCTCCAAGTCTTGTGGTATTAATCTATTAAATTTATGAGCAAAGAGCTCTCTACCTCTCATCTTGGGGAAAGAAATCCAATTCAAAGTCAGAATTAATACAGAAGTCTAACCATTTGACAAACTGTCAGGTTTGTCAAGTGATTAGACTGCTGTATTATGATGATCAAGCCAACAACTTCTATACCATCTGAAAGGGGAGGTCTCACTCCATTTCCGATTTATTTCAAGCTTCCCACCACTTTTTCAACTTCTGGCCAAGGAGTTCCACTTTGCAACGCTTCTGGTGCTTATCAGACAGAGCTTATTCTCTTAACGAACTTAATTTATCAGAAGGTATAAAACTACCCTGTCATGGATCAGTGAATTGAAGCTGTTCATGCAGAGGTCAACATGCACAATGGAGCAAGGCAACTATGTTCACTCAAGAATGAGGAAAAAGGTCTTCCACCCTTTTCAGCCTTCCTGATATCTAGCTATGGATTGTACTTGCACATACAGCTAACCCATCTTATGAACCAATCCTAAATTGCTTCAAAATACCAGAAACCAAATATTTCCTCACTGCTAAGAAGAATTATTCTAACAGTGAGCATCTCAAGACATGATTCACATCACCAACTCTGAGCACTTCCCACAGCATTGCTGTGAAGCAGGGAACAAGCAGAAGCCATGTGGTGAAGCTGGTGTACATAGATACCTGAATGATAAATGATGTACTTGCAATCACATCAGGCACTTAAAGCAACGTACAGAACTGTATGCAAGACACTTAACTCTCATGTTAGTACTTCAAGCAGAATAACCTCGCATCTTCCTAATAAACATGACGTCAAAGAGTCATCAACAGATGAACAGATCTGACAGACCCAATCACATGGTATCAGAAACAAGGCAGCTGTGCTTCCAAAACCACCTTACTCAGGCCACTAGGTCATACCAAGCTGCAGAGCAACTGACCTAGATGGAACATCACAAACATGGTACACGCTGGGTATTTAAGCTACCCAGCTATTCCTACACACTCCTATAAAGTCAAACCCACATAACCCTAAGGAAATTTAATATAATTATTTAAAACTGTAAAATCTAAGTATTAGAATCCTAGGCACAAGCATTGTTTTGCAGATATATTTAATGTGCTTTTCCTTTTTCCTTAAAAAGGAAAAAGCATGCATTTCTTCCCAAAATTGCTAAGATGTGAGTGTATGACAAATTGCTACGGAAATGTCTCTGAAGCAATGAAACACATACAAAACACTAAAAACATGACTAAAGAGATTTTTAACTAAGAAAATTATCCTTTGCCAAAAATTTAGTAGCAATACTCTTCTATTATTTTTCCGCAAGACGCAATTTTATTATTCATGCAATGCCATCTCAGGTCTGATTAAAATAGAAAATCTCTTTAGGAAATGTAAAGACTATATTACAGCACAATTTACAGCTTATTTGTCAAACTGTGATAACACTGTATTTCTTACCAAATAACCTCTACTACTACGTATGAAAATTCACCCTAAAATAACTTCACAGTTGTCAGAGATGATCGTAAAATTAAAGTCCATGGTTCAGTAAGAAATGCATTCAATACATAATCATAATAGGCTGTATTGAGCTTTATATCATTAACCTGTTCCTTTTGGGAAGACATATGGCAACATTCACTCTTACTTTCCTTGCTCACTCTGTCTTAAGCTTTCTTAAATATTGTTTCTGGGTGTGACAAGAAGAACACAGGTCTGTTGAAGTGCTGTGAGCACCTGGAAATTAGATCAGGTGGCTGTGCCACCACTGCTATTCCTCAACGAGACTAAAGTTTATTAGTGAAGACTCTAAAGGGAGCTTCAGTAAAGGTGAATTTGAAAGAATCCTGACTGCCGTGACTTCGATGGTAATTAAAACTGAAATAATAGACCTTATGCAAAGGTTTTTACCAACATTTTAATGAGGTTGGAGACGCACTTTTTTCAACTGCTATAGCTATGGACTTCTGATAACGAAATACTGTACTATTGAGCGCTCACACAATGTAAGCTATTGAATTCCAAACAAGAAAAGCAGCCAAGACTCTTACAGCTTTCTAGCAGGTAATTTCAGTAAATTCAAACCTTTTAAAACTGCACAATAAAGTACTTTTGTACACCTTTATTAGCTGAATCTATATCAAACAGCAAAAAAATTCCTGATGAGATCTCTGGGCTTGAATGCTGGCTGAGGTTTTAACTTAAGCAGTGGGAGACAGGAATTAAAGTACTACCACTGTCATTTAAGTCCACATTTTAGTCCCCTGTTTGGCAATTACACTGATGTTATTATTTCAGCAAACACAACATTCACTTCTGCTCAATGCACAGAACCATAAAGATTAAAAAGGATTATATAATTAGTATTCAAAATCAAGATTTTTTAGAAACAGCATCTACACATTGAATCAGAACTTGCTTCAAATCTTGTCTGTAAGTCTACTAGAACAGAAACACAGGAAGAATTATAAAGAACTATAAAACTGAGTGGAAGGAAGAAAAGAATAGATAAATTGAGAAAACACTGATTTTAAAAAATAAAATCTTCAAAACTACATTTATCGTCAAACTTCCTTCCCAAGTAAAAACCGGACTGCAAAACATGAGTCAGAAAGTCTAATGACTTTTTTTTGTGGATTTTTTTTGGTACATATGCATTTAAATTAATGCTAAGAAAAACATCATCAGCATTTTGTTTTCATTTAGTCAAATACGGAATTACATGACTTTGAGTAAATTACAACCTTAAAAATTTAAATAATTTGCCATGAAACCATTACTGTCACTCAAACAATTTTCTACAGTTAAAGTCTGCATGTTAAGTGTAAATTAATTTGCCATTTCAAGAATATCAATAATTTATCTGTTCCATGTGAAGAAGGAAACATGCAACTGGAAATTTTGTTCTGGAGAGAAAAAATTTTAGTTATTGCATAGCACTCTCTAGTGGCAAAAGGTATCTAAGTCAATTGGAACAATTCTGACTGAAGAATTTATCATTTAAATTATAACATGATTTTGTACGACTTAATATATACCTCTGTTTCTTTGGAGTTTGGGAGAAGTCTTGGGTTTGTGGTGGTTTTTGTTAGTTTTGTGGGGGCTTGGGGTTTTTTTAAACTACAATCTCTGAAGTGCAACTTTTCTCATGGTAATGCTTCAAATATAATCTTTGTGAAGATTACCAATGCTAAATCTAATAACATTTCATCTTTCTCTATATCATACCCTTTAATTCATATCTAAGCAGGATAATCCATGAACAACAAAACAAAGTATTTGCATAACTCTCCATTTATGTTCTCTGACTTCAAGCATAGCCCATAAGAACAAATCACTTGGAACTGCTTGAAAGCAGTTTCTACAGTCTGCATGTACACTTCTTTCTGAAGTATCTTTCCAAGAGGCCTATGACTCACAGGTTACAAATGAAGATCTGGATAGCCACACAGGTAGCCAAGTTGTATTTCACACATTTTAAATTGCACCTAATGCACATAACAACAAAGATCATCTATTGCTATTAATCTGCACAAAAATGACTTGAGCTATAGTATCTTCTGTTATATATTTTAATGTAAGTAATTTTACTTTAAGATTAATATTAGCTTTGCACATGTCAACCCAAATTCACTCATCCATCACCTGGAGACAAAGACATGAGGTTGGTTTCTGCAAGATGCACCAAGGTCTTTACTGGTCGTTCAATAAGCTCACTCCCTACCTCTCCTCCCAGCAGCAAATTTTCACTGGGATTCTTACGCTAGACAGTGCAGATTTCCTTTTATATTTGTGATATAAGGAAAAAAACCCCTTTATGTTACTTTTCAGATGCAGATCAACTTATTTTCATGTTCATTAAATAAAAAACCATTGAACAAATCATTTCTTATTATTTAATCACTCAGGACATGCTGGTTCCCAAACTCCCATTTGATGCCATAACTTCAGCTCAAACGTATTTTAGCTTGATTTTCAAAGAACAAGCATATTTTCTGGCAGATTAATAAAATACTAACTTAATTCTAGCAACAGAACAAGCACAGGTAAAACCGGCTACTCCATTTTCATGACAAAATTGCAAATATTCTGTTAATAACTGTCTATAACAATTCTGAACCATTAAAGTGAAGTTGCATTGTATTAAAAGTCATCGTTAAAGATATAAATATTATGAGCATCTGACTTCCAATACACTTCGCCATAAAAGAAACGGCAAAGCAAGATTAAAACCCTGAAGACAGATGGGCATCTTTCTTTTTTTTTTTAAACGAAATGTAAGGATTATATTAGAAAGGATTAGAATTTTAGTCTAAGACTAGGAGCCATAGCAATTTACCATATTTGTTAGTTCCTTGTTGTTTGAAGGGCCCATTCTTAAGCGTTAACTATCACACACAAAATTATGCTTTCTAGACAAGACTTTTACACAACGAGCTTTAAAACATTTTAATTATTTAAGTACATTTGAGCCCACCTAGTATCTCATACCCAAACCTCCAAAAAGAGAACTAGAGGGTCCACTGGTTGGTGTGATACATCCGTAGATAGGCTCACCGGGCTCATCAGATAGGAGCAAACAGTGCATTCCAACTGCTAACAGCAAGGGCTGAGCAGGCCCTGATCAAGGCAAACTCAAGGGCCAAGGATTCAAAAGGCTCCGGCAGGCAAAAAGAACTTACGTATTTAAATGTTGAACTTGCTTCAACAAAGCAAGCCAAAATGCTTACATCCAAGGAATCACCTAGTGCCAGAGGAATGCACAGCCCACTGGAAAGCGCTCAGATGGGTTAGTTTCTTTGCATGCCTAAAATTTACACATACAAGCTCTGAAGCGTTATTGACTTCTGATACCTCTTACCAGCTGAGGTGTGAGCCAGAGACTAGATAAAAACTCCTAACAGAGCAGCATTTTTCTTAACTTATTATAATTATTATTGTTGTTGTTGCTGTTATTGCTGAAAGCTCTTTACATGAACTAGGAGTAAGCAGCTCCTGTTGGGAATACAGGGTCTCTGAACACTGTTCTGAAGACTCTCGTTGATTTTAATAGCAGGTTCTGTTAGGTTTTTCTAAATGTAAGGTGCATATTTATTGTTTTGAAAAGCTACCCTGGCAATAAACAGGTCTTTACGGTACAATAGTATCACAGTTCCACAACTTCTAGAAAATAACACAGATACAAAACCAGTCCTTGAGCGTACCAGTCTCTAACTGGTGTTCAGAAAGCCAGAGAACTATGTTGAGCACAGCAGGATTTCTGTAAGAACTCATTGCTCAGAAAAATTTTGGAAGTACAGCTTACTCCTTTAAGGGTTGTACCATAAACATATGGATGGCTTAAAAACTGCAGAATTCTTGGAACCTCACAAAAAACCTTAATTCCACAATATGATAAAGCACTGATCATTGTCAACAAGCAAGTGAAAAATATGAACTGCTTCCCCATGAAGAACTTTTCCTACTATCTAGTCTCTGCTAGAACAGTATGTACCATTTAGCTTTCATTTTGAACAGAGTAATGACTAAATGCTACAGGATTCTGCCTCAAAAAAAAAAGTGGGCTTTATAACACCATAAAAATCCATGTTATCCCTTTTTGAAACTTTACAGAAAATATTCCTATTTCAGGAGGTCCTACACTTATTCTAAATTAAAAGACTTTCTGAAGTATTTCTGAGCTTTGCATTTATTTTAAGGAGTATATGACTATAAAGACTTTGGTTGTTTTCAGAAGTTATAATCTAGGGAAGGAAATTTATCAGCATTTTATTTTGAATTTCTTACTTTATTTTATTTAACAAACAAATTCTAGTTCTAATATGCATAGCCCTCTTGACAGAAGGAACAATTTTAAGAAATCTTGTATTACAAAAGTATTTGTTTTAAAATATTTTTACATGTGGTATTTAGCTAAGTAGACTTTCAATACTCCCAGTTTGATCTTAATTGTATGTAACATTTTGAATTATATGTTGTATTACACGTATAAGATGAGTATTACACCAGCATATCATGTGCAATTAGAACGATTATTCATTATGTTTATGAAGGAATTTTATTTAATCTTCCTGAAAGGAGTCTTAGTATCCTCCTAAATAGGTTTATGTGAGTGTCCTCATGCATATACACAAATGTGTATACACACATATACATAAATGTGTGTGTGCATGTGTGTATAGGTGCTTTATACCACCCCTGAAAACACTATCAAAATACTGTGGAAAAACTAAAGGCACAGTCAATTCTACATTTCCTACACAGTATTTTATAGCAATAGTAATACTAGAATAAAATAGGAAGGGAATCACTGCACATGTAAGAAAATCAGTTTTATTGAACCCTTGATTTATTTTACATCAGTAAGAATGCTTTAAATTAGGATTCGGTACCCTACATGGGGTTAAATACATAAGACACACAATTATGTTTGCTAGTCAAAGAAAGACCTGACTCTGTACATTTCATGTTAAACCTTGAAATTGCTGTAAGGATACAATAAATAACTTCTCACAGGCATACTGACTGTTACTGTGAAAATATGCTGTACTCATATGACAGTTCTTATATGCTTACTGCTCCAATATAGTGTCTTGAACTACTGTGCAGACTAAAAAGCGCAGTCTCTTCCTTCCAAGAGGTGTTCTTAGAGCATTTTAATAGGAATAAGAATTTGAAAAGTTAGCATGGTGCCTTAGAACTGTGATTAAATGTAATATTTTGCTGGCATCCTTCCTTACCATCAAACAAATGGACATTATGCATATAAACTGACAGAACAAAAAATAAATTGAGATTTCCTGCTTACATTCTTTTCTCAAAACTGATCTGCCTCTGCATTGCAAATTTTAGTATAACACTAGAGCCTAAAGAACAGCAGTTTTTTAAATCTCTTATAACCATTTTATCAACAGGCAAGCAATATAAACCTAACAGTTTTCATCCTCTAGCCCTGGTATTCTTTTCTATGTGAGAATGCAAATGGCCCCACTTCAGCAAAAAACAGAAAAGTGTCCAACAGCAGAGGCAGATTCCCCTTTTTGGGCTCTTAATGAGGTCCCTAGAGCCCAAGGCAAACCAATAACAAATTGTACTTTCCACACATTGGGATGTGGGGGCTGTGAGAGAGGAGAGCAAGAAAACCCGAGAGCTTGTCATCTGAAATTAATTGAACTTATCCATGCCAGGAAAACACTGGTAATAAACCCTCCCCAACTAAATAAAGCTTTTACACTATGAAAAAAATAAAAATTTATGGCAGTAATTTCATCTTGGGTTTTTCAAAAAGAGCTTGCTGTTTTTCTTGCATTCAATAGAAGAATCCCAAAGGAGCAATGTAAGCAGCAATAAGGCAGACTTCTAAAAAGATACCACTTAATTTCTCACTCCTTCCCTTGCACTATTGCTCCTCTTCTTCTTGTATTTAACTGAATATTAACTCTACCACTGAAATATGCTACTTCAAGGTTTCTCATTCTGTGGAGGTAGTAAGCTTCAGCATCCCCCTGAGAGGGTATTCAATCTCTGCAGGTTCATCACTCATTCCATCATCCTAAAAGCAGTCCAGAGATGCTAGACAACTTGGTATTAACAAAATGCCATAAAAGATCAAAACATAAAAGATTCTAAAATATTAAATCTCAACTTGAGCCAGAGGATAAACATTCTGTATAAGAGTAACTGACATTGCACTTCTTATTCCCTACATGCTGCAGAAACAAAGTGATCTTGGATTCGGCAATTGCTGAATACATATTTTCCTTCGCTCACTTATGCATCTTGCATCCTATTAAAAAATCCAGTAACTAATGTTCATTGAATCTATTTAATATACAGCATCCAAATCCTTCAAGCACTAAAAATAAAACTCTGCAATTTTAGTTTGTTCTGTAAACAAAAGCAGATTAGCCAATTTTTTTTACTTCTATTTTCCTCATTTTCAAAAGGATAATACAGCTAAAGGAATTTTTTAGATGACCGATATTAAAAAAAATACCAATGCACTCTACAAACCTGAAGAAATTATCAGTGACATCCTTTATTACTTCACTCTGTATCATAACAGAAAACAAAAATTCCTATACAGGTCACACATATATCTATTGTGTCAGAGAACAGCTTACACTGAGGTGCTTTTGATGTGTCACAAAAATGGCAACCAAAGTTCTCCAAATTAGTCATTTAACAGGTTGAACCTCACACAAAGAGCATTCACGCACTGTAAAAGTCTCTTCAAGCAAACCAAACCCATGCCCTCACTAGATCTGATAGCCCCCATTTTAAGTCTGCTAGCTTCAAACTGTTCCCCTATTCTGCACAGCAGTCATTCTGCACAAAAGCACAGGAAAAACTCTTCCAGAATTCAGTCTCGAGATTATTCTGGCTACAGTATAGTAAAAGGCCTGTCCCTGGCATAATTTCAGCCTAGCCCAACTGGCACACCCTTCTCAACCCCTACTTCAGTGAGGGTCCACACAGGCCAGCAGCTATTCCAGCCAAGGGCAATGAGGGCGGCCGATACATTCTGAAAGCTGAAAGTAGTTTTATAGGATGGATGTGGCCAAAGTGCAAAAGCTCATTAGAGGACTAAAGAATAGGCATTGGGACTATTTAGTCCATTAATTCTTAGATACAGTTATAGACTACTTGAAACAGTTTCAAATGTTTATTATAATTAGTAGAAACAAACATACTTTCTAGGTCAAATGATAAATTCTGTAAGTCTCTTCAGCTTTCCTAAGCATTCTCTAGGCTTGTCTTGCATGGCCATACTTCTGTGTTTTGCACATGACATTTGCTTCTAATCTTATCTTCCATATATAGCTTACTTTGACCCTTTGCCTAATACCCTCAGTTTAAAAGGTTTTCTTTACTTTAAAAGCTTATCCTCCTAGTCTCCTCTTCCGTCCAGGCTCTTCTAAGACTCACAAGATACACAATTCTTAAGAATTTATGTAATCCCCCAATTAGGCTTATGCTGTATGTTTAAAGAAAGTCTGGAGAATGCCAGCTGCCTTTAAATAGGACGAAATAATTTTTTTCTTATTTTAAGAGCTACAAAATTTGAATCAAGAAAGAAAACAGTGCAGCATTTGTTTCCTTTTAAATACAGTGATTATCAGGCTGATTTTCTGATAGAAACTTCTGAGAATAAATCAGTGACATTGACAAGTACTGTATTATCCTGCATTTATGTACTAATCCAATCATATTATCCAAAGATACACAAAAAACTTTGCAAATAATCTTGACTACCTGCCATATATATGCCATTTCATTTACTGAAACAGTTCCAAATCTTATCTAGCACAAATATCCCATCACTTTCAAATCAACAAAACATTCCTTCTAATTCTGTTGATGCCGTTTGATCCATTTTACCTTAAGCTAACGCAGCATCTACAAGCTGTTGCATCATGGCTGACCAAAGAATTCACCTAGCTGTCCAAATTTTTCCAAGTGTCTTCCCAGTTCAGAACAAGAAGATGCTGCCAGAATAAAAACAGCTGATTTCACTGAGGAATTAAGGCCTTTCCCATGTCAAGTACGAAACTTTTACTCTTCATTCTTCCCTCCCTTTTTCCTGCAGTATCACCCAGGTCTCACTTTTACTGAGAGAAATTAATGATGTGCTCTGGTTGTCTTTACCACATCTCTCTACAGGTAAGAGCATGTTTAAGTAATTAAACCATGCAGGGTAAACTAAATAAAGGAAAGGCACAAATGTGAGATAGCTTTAAACTGTTACTATCTGGCACTACCTCAGCAGAGAATTAAGAGCATCAAAAACACAAAAGAAAAAATATTGATATGACAAAATGTAGAAACCCTACCAAAAGCAGCAGAGAGAAGGAAGAGAGCAGCTCAGCAAAACAAAGGCTCAGCCTGCTCCAGGGACTGACTAGATCAGCACTTTTCCACTTGACTGATGACTGGCCTGCAGAGAGTCACTAGGGCACTGTGCTAAGGGGGAAGAGCATATTCATGTTTAATCTAAGAGTGTGCTTTCCTACTTAATTGCTGTGCCCATGAATAAGAACTATTCTTCACTCAAAAACTACATATCATCCTGCTGTCAAGCATCCACAGCCAGTGGAAGATATCTAATGATCCAAAAAATCTGGTGACTTACTGTATCTCTACCACTGTAAAGAAAGTGTGGAAATAAAGCAAAGGAAGTCTCAAGCTTGATTCTTGGATCTCCTGTCTACATAGCAAATTAGTTTTCTTTTTTTCAGTAAGAGGCTGGCAAAGTTTCCCCACACACTGGTGTATCGACTCCCTATCAAGGCCTTCTGAAGGAAGATGAAGTAGTGACAGCCCAGCGTATGGGAGCTCTGTGTTAGTCAGTAGGCCAAGAAACCTGCTGTCTTTAACACCTGGTTTTTTGAACCAGAATGAACCACCTAAAATTTAGCTCTTGCCTGGAAAAGAATTTAAAGGATTAAATAAGGAATCAACAGGTTTTTTAACGATGAGGATCCCCAAAAAGATAGAGTCGGAATGTGAGCATCAAAACATTGTTAATGTGCAAGGGAACTGCTGCATTTAAGTTGCTCAAGAGCAAGTACGGTAAAGAGGAAAGCAGAGTCAAGAAGAAATGCATCTTCTAGCATGCCAGAGAACAGGCACTTGTTCCATTTGTACTTTTGGGAAGTTGTCAGAAACTGTATACTACAAAACAGGCCACAAAAATTACCCCAGTGACCCTGGAATAAAGTATTCTTTATTAAAGCTCTCATGTTACAGTAACTATGAATGACAATTCTTCTAACACTGAAGTGTGGGCATAATTCTACAAAGAATAAAATTTTCAACTTTATTTTTATGACCACACTCCCCCTACACCTACAAGCCTTGTGAAAAGCACAAGCATATTTCAGAATACCTGGATGAGAATTCTCAATGTTTGTTCTGGATATTGGTGTTTACTACTTTTTATACCCATTGTATCTTTCAGATCCAATAACTCTGAAGTAGAATTTTGAAAATATTTGTCTATAATTATTATGGAGTAAGTTCACTCTAAAGCACCATGTATGAATACCTGTACAAGAAAACAAACCACAAAAAAATGTAATTCTTCCCCTTGAGTGATGCTAATTTGTATATATATACATCACTTCTATGACAAGTCTTGCATCATTAAGATGAGACACATTAGTCTATTCCATCTTTATGGAACTTCTGCTCACTCAGTGTAAGAGTATTTTAGCCAACTTTCATGAAACTACTGTATTAACTGGGCTGCAGCTTATAAATAACTGAAGAACTGATATATTACTACTAACTTTCTTGACCCATAAATCAAGATTAACTACAAGGTCAGCACAAAAAATCTCCTTAAAAGACTAGGTGGGTAGGAAAGCTCCACAGTACTGTCAATACATTTCTTCAACCAATGTCTGAAGTAGCACTGATGGACTCTGAGAACCAGAATTCAGAAGGAGAAGGAGCAAACTGTGGAAGGAAGCAAACCAAAAGATGTTTAGAGGACCCTAGAAAGAACTCTTCTCTCCTTTAAAAAGGACACTAGAAATAGAAGAAACACCGCAGAGATCACGAAAAAGCTCAGTTCCTTTCTACTAGTGTGATCCTATGCACCTCATACAGAAGCACTCTCCATTATTTGTGACTCCTGTGGTGACCTCTGTTTTCTTTTAAGTACTACAACTACTTCAAGTAATTTCCATGGTAACTGCATAGAGTTGCTAATTTTAATAGCTAAACCAAATTCTTACCTGAGTGAAATAATACATATTTTAGCTCCTTATGCAGACATAATTCACTAGAAGCTAAAATGAACAAAGATATTCAAGTGCAGTTATGCCTGAAAAAGAAAAGAAGGTAATTTTCCAGTTTTACAGCTGCTTTCAGAATTCTGCCTGAAGGATTACACTCGGCAGTTACTCAGATGCAAAATATTACTTCTATTCCGTAGATTTTGAATATGAACTATTAAATCTGTTAGATCAATAACAATTCCTCCCACGTGCACTTAAGAAATTGATATAATGACTATAACATTTTCATGCTGAAACATTTCCATTTTAGGAAATGGATAAGAGAACAAATATATTCAGCTTTTAAAATTGCATCACAGCAGTTGCATACAATGTAAGCCATAAAGCTACATAATAAAGATTAGATTATGAATTTCACCAAAACTGCAATTTTAAATAACTTAACACTGAACTTACTTTAAAATAAAATGGGATAATAGATATTCTTCAGCGCCTAGATATATCTTCCCCCTTGCAATTTTTTTTTTTAAATTTAGCTACTAAATAAATTCGATAGTTTGTTTTTGAACAGCTCTAACTCTGGTCATTCACAGTACAAAATGAGAAAAAGTGTCAAGTAAGTTCAAACAGAGTAGATAGTCAGAGAAGATATATTTAAAAATCAGTTATTTAAAAAAAAATTATAAATTAAGTCATCCAAAAACTCAAGAAGTTGCTCAAGAACAGTTCTAGAACAGTTCTTGAAACAGGCTGTCCAGCAAAGTGGTTGAGTTATCATCCCTGAACTTATTTAAAAGACATGTGTAGATGTGGCACTTAGGAACATGGTTTGGTGGTGGACTTGGCAGTGCTGGGTTAATGGCTGGACTACATCTTAGAGGTCTTTTCCAACCTAAACGATTCTATGATTCTACTTCCTCTTACACACCATACCTTCCATAAAAAATATCTCATAGAATCATTCCAAAACACACATCACATTTTTAACTGAGGTCCAGTATTTGCCAAAGTTAATACAGGAAATGGGCCAACCCAGGCAGACAGCTTACATTCCATGCATTGCTTTAAGCAATTTTCCTTAGCCTGTGATTTGGAGGAATCTTCAGCAATAACTTTTGGAAGAAATGTGCGCTAAACAAGCTTAGGGAACAGAATAAAATGTTCAGTCAACTCCCCAATTGCTAAATGCCATTTTAGATTAAATTGAGACACAAACTAATATTGTATCTAATATGCCTCTTTTGAGAATTCCAACTTAGAAACTGTTCCTTAATTCAAGAAGCCCAAACATTTTGTTTAAATGTGATAATGTGGCAAACTTGTAATAAAAAAACCCACAAAGCCCAAAACTTCAAATATCTTGTATCAATCACTTTGTTTCTGATGACAAATACAAAACAGAAACAACCACCCAGTTAGAATTGAAAAACACAACTGAAGTTTCTAGAAGACAGGCATTTTCCAGCTACATTGCCATACCCATCAGCAGCTTTGGTGGCTGCAGATACTTTTCCTGCTAGCTTGCTTGTGTATCATTACAACAAACCCTACAAGCTCGACTTGCATGTGGCACTGTGAATTTTTCAAGGATGTCTCATTGTCTAGAAAACACCAAGAGACTGTCAGTCAGTTGTGGAAACAAAGTATTCTGAATATGCTGCTGGCCTCAAACCTTATTATTTAATTCCAGATGCCTATGGGGAAAACCACTTAGGTGCTAGATGTGATGGTGCTAACACACACCCATGTGCCAGAGAACGGTAAAAAGCCTTCAGTTATCTACCTAGAAATCAGATGATGCACAGACGAACCAGACAAGGCATAGGTAACTACAAAACTTCCATACTACAAAGGATAAAAATGGATTAGGCAGTGATAGAAAAAATAAATTTTCTATCACTGAACAGCATCTTCTGTTAGAAAGATGGATTACACACTCTTCTGTGTCAATTACCTGTGAGTACAGTGAACCCCTTTTACTTTACTATAATTCAGTACTCATGAACATGTCTGACAACTGTTGATGATATGAGGAACATTCTCTTACTACTAATCTGCATTATGTCAATCCACACCAAGAGGATAAAACACATTTATAGTCTCTAGTTTCACCCAAGAGTGAACTATTTCAATTTCATTCATTTTCACTCCAAAGAAATAATATAGATTTGCCATATTGAAACAATTTGTTTCCCTTTCATTTACACACTTATGTATGAAGGCAAGATGAAATATGACACAGGAAGTCATCTCTCTTTACAGCTGTTACATATGCTTTATAATTTACTACAAGCTGGAATCATCAGCAATAATGTCTTCTAGTCCTTCACCCTATTTTGATCTATTGAAGTTTCAAAATCAGTTTTCATCTAAATATACATTAAACCCTTCCCTTAAAAAAAAAAGAGATGAAATAATATCTGAATGGGAAGAGTGCCTACACATACATATACAGCATTTCACCCAGATTTAGTTTTCCCAGCCATTAAGTCAAAATCAAGGATTCTCTTGTAAAAAAACAAAGTAAAAATAACCCTCGCCCTCCAAATAAAACATTATCATCACTAGCAAAACTGAAAAAAAAATTTAAATTGTCCAACTTAAATGAAAGTCTTTATAAATACTCGTTTGCACAGAAAATTGTGCTGCTACCAACACTGCTATAAAAATAATAACAGTTTTTAAAAGCCAAGCTCAATAGATATTAGAAGAAAATTTTATCAGATAAAGTTACTAACATGCACTGAGAGAACACAACTGCTGTATGAAAACACCCTAAGGCACAGTTAAGATTGATTGCATGCCTCAATACTACGTACTCATAATTTACTCTTAAATTTTTCAAATGTCCAATATATGACATTTAAACTCATAATTCCTATTCTAAAAAGCTTGTTACAGAAACAGTAACAGATTACTCTTTTCAGCTATTGCTTTCTTAACTGAAGTTATTTTTAAACTGTAGTACCCAAATTTTGACGGTGTAAAACCAGCAAGGGTTCCTGATAAGTTAATGTGAAAATGAACACACAATCTCAAATCACATGGAAAATCAGTATAAAATACCCCACCACAAATCCTACACATCTGAGGAATCAAGTAAAATAAATCTGCAAAAAACCTAAAAATGTTCCCCCCTCAACTCTCCACAGGAGGACGTGGAAGAAAATAATTCTTTTAACTTCAGAATGTTTCACTCATTTTTAAAGACTATAGTTCTATAATGAACTTTAAAAAGAAACAAACCATCATCCTCTTCCCCAAAATAGATTTTGTGTAACTTGAAGAAAATTCCCTGGATAGGCTCAGAGCAAAAATTTTGGAAAAAATAAACAAACAAACAAAACCCAAAGAAGAAACCAAGCCAACTAACAAAACAAATAGAAAACCCCATCCCCCTCCATTTGATTTTAGCTTTTGAAATATATAATGGAATTAATCTTTGCATGAATCAACTTAAATTCAAAGAAACACTACCAAATCTTACTTTTAAAAGTTGAACAAAACTGCAAATCTCATGTGAGTCACATAGTTACTTACGGAACTGTGTGAAAGCCAAAGAAGTTTTCATTTGCAAAATACTGTCTATATCAAGAACAGAAGTAACGAAATCTATAATCTTGTTTCTAAGTAGCCTGAGAGCTAATGAGCCTAAGTTCTTGTTAGTGCACTCTCCAAGTCTGCTGATGAAAGCAAGCTTTTTTGGGTAGTCAAATGGCAGGTGGGGATTACTGAAATCCTGCACATCATTGGGAAGGGTGCTGAGAACAAAACAGTGCTGTTCTGTCACTCTGTAACAGCTTGCTGCACCCAAATCCTAAGTGCTTCTGTCAGTTCTAGTCTCCACACAGCAAGGAGTATGAACAAGAGTTGTCACAGAAGGTACAGCCCACATCACCTAAAATCATAAAAGCAACTGAATAGATAGAACCAAAGAGCAAATAGTCGAAGGGGCTATGCTCAACGTGCGCAAAAGCTTAGTAAGAGCTGAAAGGGTGAATACCGTGTTTTTATTCACCAGATCTCACAATACTGGAATTAGAAGAAACAAACTAGCAGAAGAATTGTCTAAATGGATAAAACTATGCAATGACTAATGAGCTTTTGGGAAGTGCTGCCACTAAAATCTGTGAAGGCAGTTGGTAGCAATCCCACAGAAGGACCCTAGATAAATTAATGGACAAGGTATCTATGAATGTGTATTAGCAGGATCAGAGGAGTATGAGGAGGATGAACACAGAGGACGTCTGGCCTCACAGCCTCTCCCTGACCAGCACCTCCTGCTCTCAAGGTCAGAGACAGGACACAGGGCAAGGTGCCCGCTGACCTGACTCAACAGGGCACTTACACTGTTAATGAAAACGCAGCTTGATTAGCCAACTCTGCAATTTGCCATTAACAGAGACAGAGTAATTAAATTGAACAAATACAGATTCAGAAATCAATATTTAATACACCTTCCATCACTGCTGTTATTCCCCAACACAAGTGAGAAAGACAATGGTATGAAGAAAAGTAATGAAGCCACTACTTTATTGATCACTAAAGATGTTACTCACAGTATCTAAGATTTCCAAGATCTTTATTACATCTGAGATAAAGTATGGAAATATTTGTCCTAATCTTACAAATGAAAAACAAGCTTGAAAGCATAAAGCTGTAAAAACTGCTTTGTGGTAGAAATCAAAACCCAAATGCAGAATCTGGTGTTTTACAAAAATTATTTTCTTTCTTTTAGAAGACATTACAATTAGTAACTGCTTCCAGTAGCAGCCTAAAAATGATAAATCCCACATGGTTTTCCTATAATTAGCCCTACTGTAAAAAAAAACCTTTTAAAACATTTTTCACTTGCAATGACTTTTTTTCCCAAACGCTGTATTTTTTCTGAGTGATATCTCTCTTCCATTGCTTTCTTTCCTTCACTCACTCATTTCTGTTAGTTGAAGAGGCTTATGCACATGTTCATGTCTTATTTTCTACAAATTTGATTGTCTATAGCACATAATTTGTTCATTTATTGGTGTTTTCAGCTTGATTTTTCATTTTCAACTGTTTGTGTCCTGTGTTCTTTCACATTAGAGAGTGACTATTCCTTTTGAAAATTATTTAAAAGCTGCATCAAATGGAACCATCAGCCCCATCCTCCCAACTGAAACTGAGACGAGAAAGAGCAAACACAGGCCAAGCCCAAGAAGCTTAACTTCAAGACAAGTTGCACAAGCTTCTTCAGAGGAGAAAAAGGACACTGAAGGATAGTTTACTTCAGGGCTTTCCCACTTACCTTTAAAAAATGCTACACAGAAGATAACTTGAGGTTTGTGAACAAAGAATCACATTTAACCACAGAAAATTTGCTTTGCTCTAGAATTTTTAACATCATCCAAATTGCTCCACAACTAAGACTGGCCTAATGTTGGTTGACAGATGCCTTTACAAACCTAGACACAGAAAAGTGAATCCACAGAAGTGTATTACATGGTTTCACATAAACAATTTGAATATTCATAACGTGCAATTTTAAGTCTGGTACAATGTATCAGATACTCATCAACAAACCCTGCCCATTATCTGCTGCGGAAAGAGAGAAATGCTTTACACAATGGCATCAAACAACTTTAACAGATGGCCATCACTGATCAACAAACTAAAATAAACCCCAATTCCTACAAATTTGCCAAAACGTGACTTCCTTTTGGAAAAGCCTGCCTTTGTAAATACATATGGCAAGTTTTCACAATTAATTCTAGCTCTTGGAGTGTAATAGAAAATATAGAAGAGGATTTAAAGAAAAGGAGTGCTGAAGACGCCTTTAAAACACGTTTCTCTTATGCAACATTAACTTTAAAATACAACTTGCTGTGGAATTATTACTAACAATTTGATAATTCAGCATTTAGGTGTATCTTTACGTATCACTGACAAGCTGAATAATTACTGATAATTTTCTCCTATGTCAGATCTCATTTATGAGGTGCAATGCTGAAAACAGACCTAGAGACAATTTAGAGTTTAAGAAACTCACAATGAATACCTCAAAATTCAGACTACAGAAACTCTAACCATACTACAAAAAACCTACTTATTATTATGTCAAACATGAGAAATATGTAATCTAGGTCTCTTAAAAAGTTAATTGTTTCTTCTAAACTATAAAGCAAAAAGAAAAGAATATATTATACGTTTTTATAATTCATCTCCAATAAACTGGATTGGCAGGTTCTCCAGATTTCTCAGGTATTTTTATGCAAGGTATATTGACCCTTTACAAACGCTTTCTCAGACAAATACTCATTTTCAGATGATAAGTTGCCTGGCAGGTTGTCATCAACAGCTTAAATGCATACCAGCTTTTTTACTTTTCCTCAAAGCTGAGTTGGGCTCTTTAGGTTAGGATAATTGAAATTGCTGTGACAGACAGCAGAAGGAATTTGAGAAGAAAAATGCTGCTTTGATAAAGTTCTTGATGAAAAATATTATTGATTATTCCTGTAGAGAAATGAGCTTTTATATCACTAGGAGCACATTTGGAGCTGAATTTAGAAGTGTAAGCTTAAGATCAAAAGTATACATAACTTGAAATGAAGAAAAAGATCTTTTAAATCAATAAACACTCTGTCCCACATGAGGCAATAGCTTTCTTGATCCTGTGTAGATGATCTACATTGTTTGAAAAATCTCAGACTATCACCTTATCTTAGGAAAAGAAACAAAAGCCAGAATGAACACCTACTGGAAACAAAAAAAAAGGACGTTTAAACACTGATAGACAAAGATAAGCAGCAGCTATCCACTAAAACGGACACTACAAGAAACCATTTCCTCGTATTTCACACAGTTAAAAGGCAAAGCATTGGAAACATGCCAATGAAGACTCCTCAATATGATCATATCCTACAATAAAGAACCATGAGCTCTACTCCCCACTCCAAAACAAAAAAACCCCTGCATGCCCGCAATCAGGACTGATTTTTGAAAATAATGTAAGTGAAAAGCCTCAAAGGTCTGGAGCAACATTTCAAAATTTGCTTTCATTTATTAATATGCTTCTGTAACACAAACCAAAATGATTTTTAGTTATTTCTGGACATTATATTATTGCTGCATTACTTACAGTATTAGAATCAGGAAAAAATTTCAAAATTTCAGTTATCCAGTTATCCAGAAATAAAGAAAAGCTAATGTGAACTATGCAGCAAGGCTGGGTTTTTTTCTGAAATGCACAAACATTAGCATATCTGCACAGTTAGGAATAAAATATTTCCACAACAGTCAATGCTTCCTAAGGAACAGTACAAATAAAGTAACTAATCAACACGTTGCCTGTGCAACTATTTGTAGTTCTCAAATGTGGTAACTAAGGTAAAGACGGTTTCAGTTGCCAAAGTTTAAACAGCCCCTTTGCAAGGAGTCCTTTCATAAGGATACTAATGACTTATTGATGAAAAAATTTTCACATACTATTCAGACTGACTGAAGGACTTACCAAGCTCTTGCCAACACCTCTTAGCCCATGTTTTCCGTGTTTTCAATGTTCAAAAGCTTCTTTTGGATGTCTGCATGATTTTTCTGAACAGTACCATTCTCTAGTGGGAAAGGTGAAAGGATGTATAACACATCCAACAGACCCCCCACAGTGCTAAATTAGATCCACAGACACTGCTTTCCCCTCAGTTAATTTCAAGTATGTGGGAAAACGCTTCAACTGCTTTTTCCTCAGGAGTTGACTTCTCACTTGTTTCAACATCTTCTTTAATCAAAACATATTTGGAATGTCTTTTGGCAAGTCATTACCCACTAAGATTCTACCAAGCTCAGGAAAACTGCAAAATGGGTATCTACTACTGATAAGGATGTCAGAAACCTACTGGTAAGGCTGTGAGATATTGCTGCTTAATCAGTAGCTAATTTCAGTGACTCTCCCAGGTGGAAAGAAAAATAAAATTACTGCACCACCACCAGCAGAAAGCACAGTTATCTGAGGCTGCCTGATTAAGAACAGAATTAAATAAAAATGTTTTGTCTAGCCTACACTTGACAATCACATCTTGCACATCATTACATGCAAAATAATTGTGCACAACTACTAGCATTTCTGGGTTTAGAACTGTGTTAGTGCTGAAACATTTACTCTTTTTGCATTTTTTCAATGTTCAGGAGACATGGTCTACACTTTAATTTGTCTTCACTCAGGCAGAGGATTACAAATGGTATAAACATTAGTAGCAAAAACTGTTGAAGCACGAAACAAAAAACCCACCAGTATCATCAGTGCTTAATAAAAGGAAAGGTAAGTAATTCTCTCCGCACCAATAAATACATTTAATGCATAAGCACACCTTCTAAACTAAAAATAATTCTAATGCCACACTTTCTATAGCAGCCAAGTGCTTTAAGGGAAACGTGGAGCACTTAGGCATTTTATATCACTATTAATTCAACATACTAGTACTAGAAACCCTCAACATTTTTCAGTTTAAAGCAAATTAAAAACACAGGAAAAAAAATATGTTTAAATAATTTCCTACACTTACAGCATGATTCTATAGGCATCTATGAGTTCTCTTAAAAGAAACATGCTTTAGGACCAAAAATTTATGCAGCAGTAATTAATATTTCCCTTTGATAAGTCACATTATTATATCGCAGAAAGAGATAAGACAATAAAATAGTAGCAAATACAGATAAAAATTGATCTCTTTACCCTTTCATTAAATTTTTTGAATGTTGGTATTACTGACAAAATAGCATTGATTTCAGACTATAAATTGGTCTGGTCAGGGAAATACCTCCCCAATCAAAATCCAGAATCATCCACTGTCAGACTAAAGATGGAAAATTAACTGAAAATTTCCTTCTGATTTTATGTACCAACTCTGTACTTGCTCTCTCTATAGCATAAACAGCAAACCAGAATGATTCCATAAATCTGGGAAGCTTAATACACAAAAAAAGCAAAAAGGAATAACACTTTCACCAAAGGAGTGTAAACAGAGAGAAATTAACTCCTTTAAACTTTTATTGTAGTGACACCTTGTGGCTACATTTGCCTTATTATGAGACCTCAAAATTTTACATTTTCTTGTAATTCTTTTAATATAGTTCTTCAAATATTGGGGTCGAGGACGAAGTAAAAAGATGAAGTAGTGAAATAAAACTGAAAGGATGAAAAAAGAGAGAAGGATAAAACAGAAAACAGCATTACTTGCTCAAGGATCTTTAGCAGTTTTAACATTGACTGCTACAAGAGGAAGACGGAATAACTATGAATCTGACACTTGTTCCTAACTTTCACAGGAACCTGATTATATGAATATTTTCTCTGTCCTGTCTCCCCTCTAAAGAGCTTTCAGCTCTACATGAAAGTTACTATGAAAGTGCAAACAAAGAAAACAGGACCAAAAGAAATTCTAAAAACATACAGCACCGTACTGAAAAAAAAGGGGAAAAAATTTCCCTGTAATCTCGCTCTCTTATTTGCTTTTTCTGCATAGTATATAACTCTTCAACTTTTAAAGGTGGTACAATAATGTATTCTAAAAGCATTTAAAGCAAAAATGAAGTCTAAAAGACAATCATGTCAATATACTCCCCATGTATTATACTTAAAACTTTCTTTTACTAAAACCCCTCTAAATGCAGCAACACCCTCTTACTTGTTATACTAAGCTTTGACACTGAACAAGTAATTTTCTCTGTACAAACTAGCTTGTATATCTGAATCAAGAATTACATCCTACAAATAACAAATAAATCACCTGATCTGTGTGAGAAAGCACAAACGATCTCATCTCCTTTTCATTCTAGAATTTCAGTCTTTGGTTATTGCCCTTCGATTTTTTGCACCTCTTCATCCAACAGAGGTTATGGCTGGCAAAAGTTACTCTGAACCTATTAAAACTATACAAACTCCAGACTGGAGTTTATAAGTAACAGGAAAGAGTGTAAATAACCTTATCATGTTACTTACTTGATTCTGCCTAGTCAATTTGGATCATTTGACATATGCTTTGCCAAGTACAAATTCTCTTTCATGGGAAGCACAATAACACTCCAAAACCACTGTGAATATTCCACAATGCTCCATATATGAAAAAAATCAAGTCACAATAAAGGCTACGACACACATTATGAATGACTCGTTAAGTATGCTGCATGGGTCTTAATTCACTGTGGTATAAATTAATTAACTGCCAGAAGGTTGCATTTTTTTCATCCAGCTGATGTGACAGAGGCATTGATGGTAGAATTAAACATAGATTCGTTTACGAGAAAAGCTACAGTTTTCAAAAAGACAAACAAAAACCCCAACCTGCATACATGCAAATAGGAGACACACTCCATTAATTTTTATGCCCATGGAAATGTTTGAGTAGCTTCTTAAAACTTAGATGAACATATCCGTTCAGCCCTTGACAGCTCTCATGTTTTACAACTAGTATTTATGTGAAAGTAACTCAAAAAGGCAACTAACCTTGCCTAATATTACAGGGCTCATATCCTCTTTATAATCTATGTTTAACAATTGCTCTAGTGTATCAGACACAAACTAGCTGTCCTTCAACAACCTGTATAGAATTTGGCATGTTCTACTTCCTCACTTTGAAAACAGCTGTGTAAAAAAACCCCTAGCCAGCAATTCTACACCTCAAAATGTCATCTTATACAGTGATGTCATAAAGCACTTTGAGCTAAAATAAACTTTTTTTTAATTAAAAAAAACCCAAACCACCACCTATCTCAAGCCCTTACTGGTAAGGTATTTAGCCCATGATTTTCTGCTAAAAATGCATACAAAACTTCAAAAAAATTGCAACAACTTCCCCAAGTTGCTGCTTCCAAAAGTATTACCTACATCAGTAAGACAAAAACGGAATAAATGCCAAAACTAATGGCAAAAAGACAGAACGTAACATGATGCTTCCACTCCTCTGTACTGTTGTCCCTTAATGGCAAAACTTTGGCACTGGGACTTGTCAGACTAAAACAAGAGTATACAACAGAAGCTGCATTGAGCAAAACAGAGCATATAAAATGCTTACAACATATCTGCCCCTTGATAAGCATGGACAACATATCTGTAAAAACAAAATACCAAATATTAAAAGAATACATTCTGACAATCTCGTATTAGCTCATATCTTAAATCTGTGCTTACAAGACTGGAGAACACTTCTTTTTTAGATGACGAAAAACTGCTGTGTATGTTAGGCTTTCTGTTTTGTGTATGTTAGTATACCAAAAATAACTAATTTAACTTAAGTAAACAGAACTACTTTAAATATATAATAACAAAACACTGAAATTGGAGACAAAAGAAAAGTTTCTTAGCAAGTAGCCCTTGCTAACTTCTCTCTGAACAGAACATTGATTAAAAGACAGATAAATAAGTCTCTAATATTAATATGTATGTGTACACAGCTTCCCCTGCTCAAAGCCTCTCTCCTGGAGGGAATTCGGGCAAAATTCCTGATCAAAGCAGAGCCAACCTTTAAGTTATACCTAACTATTTATATTAATATAATTAAATAAAAACTTCTTAAAGTGGAACTCCTCAAAAAATTTGTCAGCCATTATACATCTCTACTTACATTTCAAATAGCCTTTTATTCCTATTTACAGGGGAAAAAAATACATAAAAGAACAGTAAACTATAGCCACTTTTACTTTTGACTAGCAAATGCATTCTTACTACAATGTAGGCTTCAATTCACTGATGTAAATAAAGATTACAGAACAGCCTGATCTAGACTATCCTTAATCATTATGTTGACTCAACTGAGAACTCATATTTTGCCTCAAGGTTACTGCTCCTTAACAGTAAATGCTCATAAACTTATGCTGCTACCTGACCTTCTCTTTAGTTCTTCCACTTGCTCTTCTAATAAGCCGCACCTCCAAGAAATTCCCCACCACTTTGTGGATATGATAATGAGGAAGAGAGATTTACGGAAAAGAATAGGATTCCTGCAGATCATGGACCAGAGCAGGAAAAATCAGAGGCATGACTATGTGATAAGGAAATCTGTGGTTTAGTTACCTGGACAACTGTATACTCCAAATATATGCCAAAATAAAACCGCAAGGGGGAGGTTCCCAGGTGTGCATGTGCATGCAGAAATTAAACACCTGTGCATACAAAAGCACCACAAGAAATAAACTCCCTCGTGATAATACACTCCTCCAACAGAGAGCAATTCCCTTAAAAATGATTAAGAGATCTGTGGAAAGATAAAATGTACAAGAGATCGTTTTCTGCCAAAAAACAAGTAAAGTACCATCTAAAACTTTGGAATAACATTCTACCCTCTACTATTCCCTCTCTGCACTTTCAGGCAGGGCTATGAAGAGCCTTCACCAGAACAGTATCTCATGAGGCATTTTATCATTGCTAGATGATTTAACACAGACACCTTTAAGCAAAAATTTATCAGATACACATACAAACTAAGAACAGCACCAATCATTTTAGAAATAGAAAACAGTGAAATCAGAAACACAAAACTTACAGGGGAAAGGTAATTGTTTATATGAGGAAAAATACATTTCAAGTCAGTTACATTCAGTATGAATTTACTAAGGGACAGGATGGCTGAGAAAGATTTCTCTGAGAAGGAGACACACACATGTGACCCACCAGATCAGTTTCCCATAGACTACAACTGCTTCCCAGCAACCCTGTGTTGTGGAGCAGCAAAGATCACAGAAAGAGGTAATTCTTTGGGAAAAAGAAAGCACTTCTCTCCTTGAGTCTTCCAAGAACTACTGTGCCAATTAAAAAGTTTGTGTCTACAAGACAATTATTACAATACAGGTCATTTCCTCTTGGGATCTATGACACAAAAGCTAATAATGACAGTATCTTTGGTATCTATAGGTTGTGTACTCCCTTTCAATAAGCTCAATTCAGTTTTTGATTAAGACAGCTTCAATGTAATTATAAGCTTTTTTGAGAAGTACCAGCACCTACAGCAGAAAAACCATCATCACTTTAATAATGGTTAAACCCATCCAGCTGTTTTCACAGAACGACAGAATCACAGAATATGCTGAGTTGGAAGGGACCCACAGAGATCAAGTCCAACACCTGGTCCTGCACCTGATCCCCAAGAGTCCCACCATGTGCCCAAGAGTATTGTCCAAACACCTCCTGAACTCTGTCAGACTTGGTGCTGTGACCACTTCCCTGGGGAACCTGTTCCAATGCCCAGCCACCCTCTGGGTGAAGAACCTTTTCCTAATATCCAACCTAAACCTCCCCTGACACAACTTCAGGCCATTCCCTCGGGTCCTGTCACTGGTCACCACAGAGAAGAGATCAGTGTCTGCCCCTTCTCTTCCCCTCACGAGGAAGTTGTAACTGCAATGAGGTCTCCCCTCAGCCTCCTCTTCTCCAGGCTGAACAGACCAAGTGACCTCAGCCGCTCCTCATACGGCTTCCCCTCAAAGCCTTTCACCATCTTTGTTGCCCTCCTTTGGACACTGTAAAAGTTTAATACCTTTCTTATATTGCAGTGTCTAAAACTACACACAGCACTCGAGGTGAGGCTGCACCAATGCAGAGCAGAGTGGGACAATCACCTCCTTACACAAGGCATTGCTCAAAGCTGCTTAGTCCTAACTTTCCTCTTTCACAACTGTTTAAAACAGTCTTTCAGCACATCAGCAGAAAACATAAAATATATAAAAATATATTTTGAAGTTTTATAGTAAGTACGTAAATGCATTATAAACATTTAGACAGTCAGGGAATGATATTTACTACTGAGTGAAAAAAAACCATATCAGCTGCAAAAAAAAAGTAGTATGACTCAAAAAAAAAAAAGAAAGGAGAAAAAGATATGTAGATACAGAAAAACCAGAGTTTTCAAAACGGACACATGCATTTTATCAATTATTTTTATATTAAAAAAGCATCCACTAAGGCAATTTTAACATCGCTGATGAAAGTTGTGATGTAATACATTTCCAGAAATACAAAACACAGTACCAGAATCCAGCAACTTCTTCTGGTGTCTACACTCTTTAATGTTAGCCATAAAAAATTACACTGATGAACTAACCTGCAGACACGGGCAGGAAAATACAGGTTCTGCCAGGACCGACAGAGGTATTTAGAGTGATCAATGACCCGAATCCAGTCTAACTCATCCATGGACACTTCAATGTAGTAGGAATAAGACCTATGGATGGTCAGAAAACACTGGTTACAACACAAGTAGACACACTTTAGCAACTAAATTTTACACTGTCTTCTGGATTTTCCATTATGCAGAAAACGAGGCTGTTTGTTCCAACTCAGATCCCTATTTTCAAATTAGCTTTGAAAATAAACTCTCACACAGTTAAGACGTATTTTCAGAATGATTTAAAACACCCTAACAATCACAATCTGCAGTCATCAGATGACACCACGATCCCTCAAAAAATGAGATGGAGACTTTCAACTCAGTCATAAAAATAATCATTTGTATTCCTTCCACGTGGAATAAAACTAAAGCACTAGCGACACAATATTAGTTTTATTGCCAAATCAATACAGAAAAAAACCCAAACAATTAGTAGATCAAAAACGCAAATTCAAACCCCTCACTTGAAAAAAGCAAATTTACTTTATGACCATTCTCCCTGATGCTGTGCTTCACTTCTGAGCCTTTCAGTTCTTTATGATACCTCATTAAGTCTCTCACTGCTTCCTTACACACTCCAAAATTACCTCATGGAAAATAAAATTACTAACAAAATCTGTATCTTCCTCTTGCTCATCAACTTACCTCATAGTTTGCTGTTAAGAGAAAGCAAACTCAAACTACAACTTAAAAGTTACAGCTAATTTCCTATTATACCTACAACAGTAACACGTAGAATGAAGCAGAAACTTTACCTGTGGAGCAGCAAATCACTGAATATGTTTCAGAGTATTTTCTTTCTCCTAAGGTACTAGTCTGCAACATCCATAGGCAATTCAACAGCACCATGTAAGAACTTAAAATCCTTTGACGCTGATTTCTAAAGAGGAGTTGCTCTTCCAGAGTTCAACACAGGCATTTCTTGTTAAACATTAATGCCTTTGTTAATATTTCCAATTTTCCTCAGGAATTAGAAGAGTAGGTGTTTAAAGTGATATTGTTTAAAAATCATTAAAACGTTAGATAGTTGTTAATACCAATTTATGCGCTTGGAGAGGTAAGGCAGAGTCTTTAAGATGTCAACTACATAACCAGCTTTCACATTCATACCAATCAGATGTGTAATATCCAAAACCTATATAAATACACTGTGTTTTAGCAACATTACTCTAACTAACCTATGTATATTTGACCACACTAAGCTCCAACATTTCAGTGTCTGAGCAGTCTGGATACAGATGTTACTAACTGTCCTCTGTGTGGTGAGAATTTAGAGATTCTCACATCATCATTGCTAGACTAAGGTAAATTTGTAACCAATACACAAAATGCTAGATTTTGGTTTTTGAAGGTACCAAACAAAGAAATATTATCTCAAAACCACAGTCCCATTATCATACACAACAGTGTGCCTTTTATCTTTTTTAAGGCTAGATAGCATCTTTTTTGCAGAGGCAATTTGGAATTTGGACAGCTACTCCGCTTAGCACTTTTACAGCTAAGATTCAGCTGTTAACACCTCTAAACTAGAGGTGTAAAACACCTGTTAGTTTGCATTTGTTTCTGTTAAGAATATCCAATAGACCAGAGCTTCAGAGAGACAGTTACAATGAACAGAGTAGTTTTAAAAGTTGTTCCACAAGAAGCAATGATGCTGTGCAGGTCTGTATATGTCTCTACAGGTGCTAAAACACCTCTTTAGAAGACTTTACTCATGTATCCCATGACAAAGATGAAGGTAAGTGGCCAGCAATTGTTAGACAAAGAGTGTAGAGAAGAAAAGATCTCTACAAAAAGCAAGGACAATATCAGAGCAAGTTCCTTAAGGTCTTGATAAGTTTCTGCATAACTCTCTGGCCAAACTCTTCCGAAGTTCAACTACCCCATTGTGAATTCTTTTCCTAATATTTAATATGAATTTATCTTCTTATTTGTGTCCACTGCTCTTTGCACTCTCAGCACACATGTAAGAAAATTCTGTCTCTATATTGTCTCCATTCTTACATTGAATAGGTGAGGAGAACAGTAAGTTCTCCCTTCTAAGCCTGCTCCTCTTAGAACAGCAGGTTCTCACGTGCTCAAGCCTTCATCATCTTGGTGTCCTGCTGAACTCACTCCAGAAGATCAGTACCTTATACTGAGGAGCCCACAAAGGGACAAAGTACTCCAAATGCCTCCATTTCCATTTATCTTAGACAGCTGAGTTATTGGAGGGAAAAAAACTTGACAATTCACAGAATCAGAGAATCACGGAATATTCTGAATTAGAAGGGACCCCCTAGGATCATCGAAGTCCAACTCCTGGCCTTGCACAGGACAGACACTGCTAATTCCAGTACTATACCTGCTAGGAAGGAAAAGAAAGCCCTACAGCAAACTTTCCACAGAAAATAAAAAAAAAAATCAGGATGACACAGAAATTAAGTCCTAAACCACTGAGCCCACACTATAAAGACAAAAATCTCTAGAGTATAGATTCATCTTATCTGATATTCTGCCAGCAACAATAGTTTGTTCTACAAAGTTCAGATGAAGGGCATAGGACACCAGGCAACAGTTAACTTTGTAAGTTGTCACAAGGAGAATATTTTCTCCCTGAGTTTCAGCAGCTGCCAATTTACGCCTTGCAGATGAGGGGCATTTTACCAGTCATACAAGTTCTCTAAAAATTGCTAGAGAACTCATTATTAATATATGTCTAATCTGTTTCAGATTTTATAAAGTTGGTTGATAATTGGTTCATAAATTTGGCTGATCTTCTGGGACAACTAGTATAATATTATACAAAGCTGTTTCTTACACCTTTAAAGTTTCACTTTTTGATCTTTACAAAAGAAATAGAGGTGAAACAAATTTCAGTAAGTAGGAGAACTTAACTGAAACAGTTAAATGAAATTGATTTTGAATTATTAGTAACTGACTCATATTTAAAATTAATTCAAATTTACCAAAAAAAATTCTAAATAAAACTTTTATATTTATACATCCTGTTCTAAAATAACACACCTTAGTTAAGAAAACAAAATGTAACTGTTCTGCAATTCTAAACTGTGAGTCTGGAAATAAAACAAAATTAATCCTTTAACAGAAACGTAATAAGGTATATAGTAACGTAGAAGTAGCTTCTTTTATTGTTTTTAATAAAAAATTGCTTATGAATACCTGCTGAGCTGTCTACTAAATTGTAAGATCTTTGTCATGGCAAGTTACAAAATTCATATATTACATTTTTCAGATAAAAAGAACCTTGCAATTTTTCTATTTAAGCAGTCTCTCAATCGCTCAAATGTGCGTAACTTGAATTTTCATATATTCCATAAGAATCTAAAGTAGCTCAGTATCAAATGACAAAGGCATCTATGGTAATTCATATTTCAGCAGTCTAACCGTGAACTGGCTTCTAATAACTACTGTAGTTAGTTGGTACTTCATATTCTAAATAAATGTTATTATCACTGAACTACAGAAACACAGAATCATTTAGGCTGAAAAAGACCTCCAAGATCAAGGCAAATTTTATTGTCAAAGTGTGTAATTTCTTAAAAGTTCTGATATATAAAAAAAAAAATCAGAATAAAAAAATTATTTCAATGTTTGGAATGCAAATATGCAAAAAATATTTAAATATTTTGAGGTAGTTTAGCATCTCAAAATACGGTCTGGTGTGTAAGTAACCAAAATTACATTTAAAAATCAAGTTGTTTTCAAATAAAATTTGCAATTGTCATCTCCAACATTATCATGATGTTTCTATAAAATATTTAATTTATAGTTTGCACTGCTACATCATCACCAGAACAAAATGCACTACTTTCCCTTTTTATGTCACCTTGGCACCTACCGACTATCTCTGTCCCACAGGAGTATTCGTATGTGGTTGATTATGGAGGGCTGGCCTAGTTTAATTTCAATTCCAGATCGGCAGTCGTCATTGATGGGGTGTCGAGAGAAGCCATGATCCAAGTCATAGTTCTGAGTATCTCCATCTAATAAAGCGGACTTCAGCTCCCCTTTTACAACCTGTGCTCCATACTTCATTGTTGCAATATTTTCCCCTGGTACTAAGAAGAAAAGGAAATAATTACTTAACTTTTACACTCTCATACTGCAAATTATTTGTTCTGAATAGCAACTCTATTAGGTCAGACCAAAGATTTACTGCTAGTATCCTTTCTTGGTCACAAACATACGATCTAGGTACAAAAAAAAAAGAAAAAAAAAAAGCATTAAAAAAATTCAGCTTTTTCAATTTCATTTGGTATCTCCTACGTGTTTTATGGTAATAAAGTTGTGATAATTTACTATTACGTAGCAGCTATATTCTCAGCCTCCTTCACGACTGTACAGAATTCTGTTGCATCTGTCAACTGTTGTTTGCTTTCGTCTTGAGTTTTATTGGCGGTTTTTTTTCCCTAAGTGGAAGAAAACTGAAATGTACAAGATGTCTATCAAATGTTCAAGATGCATCCTGAATTTGCAAAGTGATGTATACAGTAGCATAGCCATACACGCTCTTTTGATCGCTATACAAGCTTCCAGTACTCTGCAAAGCTAAATGAACTCGAGTGAAATGGGAAACTTCTGGCTTCTTGGGCTTTGAACCAACATGGTAAAGCAAGTTTTTTATGCCACCATTTCACAGTAATAAGCTTGTCATGTCCTAGGAACACCTTCCTTCAAGCTAACTGGGAATAATGATTCCTAACTTCAGCTAGAAAACAATACACTGGAAACGACTCTCTTCAAAAGACATTTTTAACAGCTTTGTTTGAGGAGAGACCCTAGAAAACACAATCTGAAAGCTAAATGATGAAAAGCTACCCCAAACTTTTCAGGCAGGTTGGCAGCAGAAGTATGAATTTTAACAGGGTGTTAAAAATTTGACATCTAAAGAACAGAACTGGAAGGGGTAAATGGTAAGTGGTCGTCAACGTTTCCACAAACAGAGGAAGTTCCAAGATCCTGAATGAGTACTAAAACAACAAAGAAATTCCACTCTCCAAAAAGCTGTGATGGAGCATATTATTGTGGAGATAAATATCAAGGAAAAGAAGTCAGAAAAGAGCATTTGACTTATTCAGATTTATCTACTGCAGTGTCAACAGAATGTCTTGCATGACAAGACTTTTACAATCTCCTAATATTAAACTCCTATGTTTAAATATTAATACTGTAACTTCTAAGGGAGAACAAAGGAAATATGCAGTTCTAAGATAGCAGTAATTTTCAGGGCTCATCATGCATGACTGGGAATGCAGTCGAGGCTCTTAACACTTAACTTTACTCTTTACTGGGGACCAAATTCTCCCTATAAATCACACATTACACGGCTAACTATCTTTTTAAAGCTTGAGTGTTAGATTCTCTTGTTGAATTAACAGAGAGCACAGACGAAAGTCAAACACAAGGCTTCTTACACTTTTTAGGCTTCCATTAAAACAATTTTGGAAGACTTGTTTAAACTATGTGGAAAGCATTTAAAGAGTAAGAGAAAAGTCGTAAGTAGTGGAGAAATAATGAAAATGTTTATGAAGTAGAAAACAAGTCATCTTCAACATAAAACCATTTAAATATCATATCTCACAGCCAATACATTTTTATTTTCAATTTTTTAAAAATTTTTCTATTAAATTACCACTTCCTTTAGCAAAATGGTATTACATTCATGTTTGAGCAATATCTGAGATACAAAGCAAGAAAATAATTGACTAATATTGAGAAATAAAAAAAATGGCATGAACAGTACATAACAAGTTGCTTCATTTTGTAAACCTTTTAAAACTCACAGTAATAGAAGAAAACTCAAAGCACAAATTAACCATATCCTCCAGACAACTACAGTCACTTAATGAGAAGGAAACAAAAAAACCTTGATGCTTACTTAACATGCCCCTGTAGTTGAGGTCCATGTCCCGACTCTCAGAACGAATCTTTATGGCATCTAGGATGGCATCAGGTGACAACAATCCAGAAGGTCTTACAACATTCAGTAGTTCTGTCAGACTCATTAGTGGCAAACGTACTGCTTGCATGATTTCAGCATGGTTTTCCTTGGGGTTATGTTTACACCAGTTCATCAAAGCTTGGAAAATGTCCTTTTCAGGAGCTGCAAATGAGTCCCTCAGTACAATACTTAGAAGAGCAGCCTGGAAAAGAGAAACAAGAACAAAAAAACCACCCCTTAAATAAACAGAAATTAAATTGAATTCTATTTTTTTAATCAAGAGAAAGTCAAATAAGGCAAAAATTAATGGCTATTGTAACCTGAAGCTCCTAAAAATAATCTCTATAAGAGCGACTCCCTGAAATTTTAGCTTGTTTTAGTTATGCAAGAATTACAAAATCCATGACCAAAATAAGAGGCAATATTACAAAACCTCTAGAAGAAATAAGTAAGAATTGAAATGTAGAGAACTATTCAAAACAATATAATGCCAGTCAGTAGTTCAAATTTACTTTGGAATATTACAAGAGATTTGGGGATTTGGCAGTATAGTTCAAAACATTCCTTTAAACTTAGGCCGCTATAAGAACACTAACAAGGAAGAAAAAGTATTGCTTGGAATTACTTTTTCAACCATTTCTAACCACTTGGGATTGCCATCCCCTCACAATCTGTCTGTCTTTTGGTACCAACTTAGAATCAGCAGGTAAAAACTCCAGTGGCCCTTACTCATGCAGAAAACCCACTGACAGCAAAATAAGAACAAAAATAATCGAACAGCCTTTTGATTTTCACTTAGCTAGCAGAATAATCAGGAGTTTGCCTAGAAAAAGCCAAATCTCTCATATATACCAGGACTGGCTATGCCAAAAACCTCAAAGTGTGCACTTCCTGATGAATTACGTTTGCTCATTTCTTTACTGCCAATATGCTCTCAGAGCTTAGATTTAACAAATTGCACATGACAGAGTACAGAGAGAGAGGAAAAAAACCAACCTTTCTCCCTACACAACTAATAAGTTACAGCAGTGTCATACAGTCATTCAAGGAATAAACCCTTCACAGCTTTTCCACTAAAAAAACAAACTTTAAAAACCCCAATTAAACCATTATTCATTCAAGGTGCTCTTCTGCTTCATGTGAACACAACTTGAAAACACTGTCACTATTACGTCCAGCTCAAAGACGCCTCCAGAGCAAGAGCAAAATTTCAGCTTCATAGCAGAGTCTTGACTCAGTCACAAATATTTATGTATCTAACAAAACCAAAAAAACACAAAAAAACCAAACCACCCTACCATACTTGCAACTTCAGAACATGATGACAATCAGCAATATAAATCACAGCAATCTCCAGAATGCTTTAGTTTTCTGACAGCAGAAAACCACCCATCACTAATGAAGCCGGTATCAAGAATTTAATAGAACAGAGTATCTCCTGTCATATTTGAGTCTATACTTGACTTCCCCTGTGCAGCATTTAGCAGCCAAATTATTTTATATCAGAACAGATGAAATAAAACAAATTAAGATTAGATTGCCTGCTGCCATCTTTTAGAACACTCCATTAGATTTACCATATTTAGCCATACTGACTGGTCAATACCTAAAAAATTCAGAACAGATTGCCAGAATTTTCAGTTCAACTTGTCTTGAACACTTCCAACTGTCACAGTTTCACTAGTATAAAATGATAACTATAAACTAACACATCAAGTTTTTGTTTGGTGCCCCCATTAGTATTTCACCACAAAATTGTACACAGATTAAAATTAACAGTCTTGGGGAAAAAAGTGCAAACAGAAAACATACCTTAGAAAGTGACAGGAAGCCTTCGCTAGAGAGCACCTCTTGGGCATTTCTGTCCATGAACATACAGCACATAAAAGTTAATTTGGGAAGAGAATAAAGACTGGCAACATCAAATGTCATACAGACATTCTGAATATTAAGTATTGTGCAAAGATACTCAGACGTGGAATCCTCCAGTTCTGGGAATCCGTATTTATGTGCTAGGCTTAGGAAGTCTAGAAGAACCTCCTCTTTCTCATCTCGTAGTGTCGCACGACCAGTGTAAATGTATTTCAACAGCATAGTAAACGCTTCTGCAGTGGTGTCCTGAAGTGGAATTTCTGCTTCAGGCTGAGATTCTCTCATTCCTCCATACAATAATGCTCTGTAAGGAAGATAGTTTAGTCAGTAGCTTATCCCTCTGACAAAATTCACTGGAATAAGATCACCAGGAAGTTCTCTTAAATACATTTAGATTGACAAATGTCCATCTCCTAAAAAAAAAACCAGTTGGATTAGTATTATTCCTGGTTTTAAAATACATATTCTAGTCTGTATCAGCCAAACCTCTTTAAATACTCAATTCTAATTCATCAAAATGAAACTTGCTAATCAAGTACATTCCATAGAAACACACCATTTATACTCTGAGAAATCAAAATAATTTTGCAGTAGTACTTTGCTGTTCTTGAGTTATCTTTCTCTTGAATTTGTGAAACTACCTTCAAAATCCAATTTAATGAAGGTCAAAAGAATAACATTGTGACATGGTATTTATCTTTTCTTTATTTGAACACAATTATTTGATGTGCTGGGAAACATTCACACAGAAAAGGTCACACTCAATGGACAGATGATTACACTCTGAAAAGTTCATAGAGAAACAATGTTTATCTTATCTGCATAAAAATTTCCTGCGAGCCTGACAAAAAGCTTTACTTCACCTGAAATAATGGCATCGAGCAGCCAGGATCACTCTGTGTGCCGGAAAACGTTTCTTTTCCACAATAAACGTAACATCACTATACTCTTCCCCGTTCATTAGAGCACCAATATGCTCTGACAGGATGTGAACGTGGTCGATCTCCCCCACAGCTGTGTACGGACGAAGTGGATGGCTGTTACTCATCTTGGAGGGATGGTGATATTGGTAGCCTAAAGGGAAAAAGAAAACAACCACTATTATACAGGGCAAAACCATTAAACATGGAAACTGCAGCAACAAAAAGTGACTAGTCTAAGTAACCACACATTACAATAAAAAAACCAAGAGGTTTACTATGAAAGTTCATTTACAACAGGACTCAGCACAGCTGGCACCAACAATTCTAGCTGACAAAATATTTCAGAGAATTCTGTCACCTTGTTGTTCAGTCAATCCATTTACTTAAAAGAAAAAGCTTCCAACAAAGGGAATTAAAAATTAAACTACTTTAGATAATGTTACCATTAGAAAGCCATTTTATCTGAATTAAACAATAAAGAAATACACACAATAAAGAAATAAGCAATGTGACCAGTTAAGCTTAGTCTTAACTCTCAAGTCTGTACTGGAATCAGTGACAAGTAAAAACATCAGTGTTTTTGCAGGATTATAATCAACTTTCACAAACTGGGAGAAAATAAACAATCAGGATAACTTTTAATAAATAACAGACAAAGTCCATTAGAGAGAAAAGCTTTACAACATACAATTCAATTTTCTTACTCATTCCACTGTTTTCTTGGTGCCTTCTTGTTCCCTCATACATTTAACAAATCCCCTAATATCTCTCAGTCATCAAATTAGGAGATTGTCCACTAATGTACAATCTAGATTAATGCATTAGTCATATCTTCTACGGAACTCTTTTGCTCCTTTTTAATTCACAACAGGTTTTTGCTTTTTTGTTGTTGTTTTGGTTTTGCTTGGCATGAGAGCTTTTCTGTAGTCTCAATAAGCATCCACAGGCGAATCTAAGTCTTACATTGATTTCTATTATTACACTTTTGTTTACTTTTATTTAAAAAGAGGTTGGCTGTTTCAGATAATAACCATCCATATTTTCAGAGACATCTTCCATACCCCAGTTACTAGCCACTTTTCAAAATGGGCAGATACCTAGTGCTGAAGAAAGGTGGTGTACCACAGAAGCAGGAAAATGATGAGGCCATAACTTGCACACAGCTAAGACATAAATCTTTCAAGTGAAATATTCATGAGAGAAATACACTTTTAGGTTCTACTGTAGAAATACTATGAGAAAATATATATCTGTTTCCAGTCATTTCTACCCCTAAAAAGAAAACACGTGCACTTGGGGTTGAGTATTATTTGCATTATAACACATGGAAATTGCTTAACCCAAACTCAAGATACTGTGGAAACATGGTCCCAAAGAAATTCAAATTAAACTAAAAAAAGGTGATAGAAATAGGAAATAAAATTTAACAAAAATATAGCAGATTAGATCAACAATAGATCACAGCACAAATGGGAACAAAACCCCAGCTTTCCACTGCCTCTCTCTGCTACTTTAATTAGTAGCTCGTGCCCATGTAGCCACTACAGCACAGAACCAGCAATACCGGCCAAAATCCTGGAGGCAGCCTAACCATGGGGACACAGAATACAGTCATTTGTCTATCCTGACATGAAAGCAAAATAATTTTCATGTTTTTTCATAATAACAGACTATTTTTTCCACTTCCACTGGTTAATTTACAATTAGTTAAGACAATTTAGATTTATGCTACATACACTTCCATTAACATTTATTTTCAGCAAGATTAACTTACATCAGCTCAGCAGCATCTATTTGTACCAGCAGTACCACTTAACACAGCATAATTGTTTGAGAGTTTATAGACAACAGTAAAATTGAAATGCCCTCAAAATAGAAAACTCTTTATTACACCAAAGAAGGAAACAAAAAGATATATTTGTTACTCAGCTACAAATCTCAAGTCTCAGTATTCCTTGAAGATTTCCACACCATGCCCCTAATTGCTATTGTTGATCTTCATTTGCTATAGTCAGGCAACCCAATCACGCCTGAATTACACATTATCAAGGAACTCTGTATTATCTCTCTTCTGCTAGTTTAAACTTTGATTAGAGAAGCGGATTTATGATACTTCATACATGTACAGTATTGGCACATTTTCGTTTTAAAATCTACTTTTAACTCCATTTTTTACCACATTCTACTTCCTTATTTCCTGAATCCACTCTTTATCTCTAAAAAAATAAGAACAGGTACTGTCTGAATAAAACTGAGACTGTAAAAGTGCTGAAGACAAGAGAATGCCACCAGCTGCACATTAACTTTGCTTTCAGTAGCTGTAGGTGTTATCATGTGCCAACAGGGTGAAAAGGTCAAGGGAAATAGTTTCTATTTAAGGTTAAATAAGCAAATAAAACGAAAAACACACGTCCCTCTCAAGAGTACATAAACCTCTGTCTAAACAAGAATCAGTGTATACAAGAGGGTAAAGTCTGAAGTGGGAACACTTGCTAGAAACCCGAGGATGTTGGTCCTTACAAACATCAAGTTGCTGAACACCACCGAGCATGGAAGTAGAAATTTAGAAATCACCCTGTGTATAAGCAGCAAGGCAAATTAGTTCTGATATTTAATGCACCCCAAATAGCTGGTACCATGTACTATTCTAAACTATTGCTTTCAAACAGAAACATGATGAGCACAGGAAATACAGGACTCAAATGATGGCTACAAGCCTCTAGCTGAGGAGGCCTTTCAAATGCTTGGATGACCCCAAGTGTTGGACACTGCCACCTTTACAAAACCATGTTCATGCCTTTTATGTGCTTTATGGGTTACACCAGTATATTGAAGAAACACTCAAACTCACCTATTGTTTACTAGCACAGATTTCCAAAGCAAGTTTTGTTTGTGTCGTGGATTTTTCATATGAAGCAGACCAGTGAGACGGTCCTGCCTTCAACATACGGAACCAAGTAATACATGACTTCATATCTTCCTAGGCTGGATTAATTAATGGTACAAATTCAGGAAACCCTTGAAGTGATCTGTACACTTCTTGTTTGAGGAAGTAAAACATAATAAGCTCTTTAGTTGTGCCAAGTTACTATGAGCTCATGACTTCCCTGTATAGCTAAACAAGTCTGTTTCTAGCTGTAATTTAAAAGTACTATTTATGATTAAAAAAAAAAAGACAGATGCTGGTAGAAGCTTGGGCAAGACCCTTCCTGAAAATCCCTCTGGCATCTTCTGTCATCAAACAACATTCCCTTTCAGAGAATACAGGTGTTTACTCTTCCAGGCAGTCAAAGAACATACCATTTACAGCAGCACCAGCACCATAACCTATTTCCAGGTGGTATTCAGAGCTAATTAACTGCTTCAGGAGTCAGCTGCTGCAGCTTTGTTCATGCCACAGAAATAAATAAGCAAAACAGTCTTCTCAGTGATTTTGAGGCACCATTAGAACTGCAACAACCTGAAAAGGCATTTGTTAAATCCTAAGGCCTACAAACCACTTCTAAGACCCCACTCAAAGACACACTATTTGATGGCCATCTTCTACAGTGAGCATGTAAAAAATGCAGCCTCGTATTTATTACATAAAGGAGCGTGCAATACTACATAATGTGTGTCATACTTACAAAAACAACCCCCTCCAAGCTTTCAGCTTCCTGTATTTCTACTCAGTAAGTAATCTGTAACATGTTATGGTATACAAAAACATGATCTAGAAAATGCAGCAACAACAGCAAAACAGCAGTGACATCCTTACTAAACAACTCTCAGCTGCAATGAAGACCAGTATTCAGTCTCTTCCCTCCTTCATTTAGGCTAACACGAAAGAATCCTCTAAAAAGCAGTGCTGTTTCAACGAAACATGGAAGTGTTGCTTTTATACCAGGCACAGAAAAGAGAATTTAAGAAATTTATCATGAATAATTTGAAAAAAAAATTTATAAAGAATGAGTGCAGAATGTTTACATAACTGATAACGGTATCAAAACTTTAGAAATAAACCCAAGTAAACAGATTATTGCTAGTATTTTTTAATGAAATAAATTCGGATTATAAACATGGAGCAAATAATGTCATACTCTTGAAACACTTAATTCCTTCATCATCTGGTTTGTACCTAGCAAGATAATATTTTTATCAGAATTACACAAAAGGAATGTTCTTAAATGTCATTCTTTTCCACTGCTCTTTTGTCTAAAACTAGGAATTGGTTCTCAGTTGATTGGAAGGCACTTGAGTAGTATTTCAATTTTTTGTAATTCATTACTTCATAAGACAGTTTGCTATATTGTAAATAAACTCCAGCAAAATATTACTTTAATTTCAATTTCTATTACTATAGACTCCCAGAACATGATAAGTGTGACAGTAAGACTACAGTACAAACATACCACTGGTTCAAATTATATGGTTTGTATTTTTAATGGATACATGTATGTCTTTTTAGAAAAAATATTTTATTCTCCTAAGTTCAGGTACAATGACGTAACATCTCAGGAAATAGAAATTTTCAGTAAATACTTCAAAATTCAGAGTGTAAATACTTTGATTCTGTCTGAACCATCACTACAGTAGCTCCTTTGTACTTCTAAGTAACAATAACAAAGTTGAACATGAGCAAAAATTATAACAGCAAAAAAAACCAAAAAAAAGCCCCCCCATGTTTTTATACTTAGTAGCCAATAACAGAAACAAAATAATCAACCAGTACGACTTTATAAATACAGAATATGAAAACTTAAGTAAATGAAATTCACAAACTTTCAAGTCTCATCTCCAACCCTTCTGTTGTGAAAGGATTAAAAGAAAAGCAGATGGTAACATTAATGGTAACTAACCACACCATCCAATGACAGCGTTCTAAACAGAAATTTAATACCAAAAAGTGTTTTGACTTAAAACATATGGGAAGTTATGCACTGCTTATCTGCAAACACATTCCCGTCACTTAAGTGCTGTAGTGCTAACGTTTTACATTCCACTCAGACACATTCCTGTGATATAAGAGCAGGAATAAGTTTAGCTAAGTACAAAGAAAAATATACCAAATGCAGATTATTTATTAACACATATATAAAATTAACCTGGTTAAAATGGCATACAACTAAACCATTAAAATCTCAAGAAAATACATCGGTCCACTCACCAGTAAAGCTGTCTGAAGATCTACAGTGAACGTAGCCTGTAGGCAGATTAGCAGCTTCCTGGAAATTAGGGTTCTTCGCCATTCTGAACAACAGACAGATTGAACAGCAAGCTCATAGAAACGTCATCCAGCAACATCCAGCTGCACAGCAACAACTGTACCATTTCCTGGAATAATGCATGAAATACTCACCATCAGAAACCGTGAGCACAAAGCCTTATGACAAAAGCAAGAAAGATGCGTATTTCTCAATTCAATTTTTTGTGGAAATAAATTCTTTAAAAAGCCTTCAATTTTACGGGAAAACTTCTAATAACATTAGAATACACCCAACAGAATTTATTTTTTGAGTCATCTTAATTTAATTTTGACCATTCACATTTTTAACCCTCACAGAAGACGGCAACATATTGCCATTCATTTTTGCATTTTAATCCACAAAAATTTCATCCTGACATTCCTGCTACAGCATTAACGTCCCCAAAACCACCATTTTCCCACACAGGAGTCCTAATTAAACCAGGTCTATACAAAGTGTATCACACACACAGTTTTCCCTACACACCCGAAGTTCTCCAAGTGTTCTTGCCTAGCTAAAGGTTTTGGGGGTTCTGTTTGGGCTTTGGTGGTTGGGTTTTTTACAAAACTTAAGGCAGTTGCAGATCTTTCTCTTGAGCAAGCCTTTTTTATAAACAGGAAAACAAAATACAACTCTAGAGTGAGGAAATACAGAACTAGAGAGGCTTTACTTGTTTAAATACATAACCAACATAATGAGTCTCTCTCAACAAGTATAAATTATTGTTAACCTTTCCATCAAACCTTCCAGGAGGAAAAATAAACTGTATTTAATTTGCTACACAGGTGATATCTTGATCTATGAATTCTCTCGTAAGATTCACTCTAAGCTTCTTTATAGGATATGGTTAAGAATACAAAGGAGGACAAGGTAGAAAAAAGGATTTTCAGCAACTCTCATGAACTAGAAAGTAACCACACCTTAATCTTGCAAATCAAAAAGAGGCATTTGACAAAGTCTCCTGGTTTTTGAGGAACAAAATGTAATGTGTAAATATCTTCCCTGTAAGTAATGTATGTTATCAAGTTGGCCTGTGTTATCAAAACACATTCAAAAGCCATTTATGAAAATTCTTGGGGACTTTTTCAGTTAAATGTGAGTAAACAGATCCCAACAGAACAGTTCAAGCACCTGATTGACAGTCACATCACATCAAATACACCTGCATTGCAAACAGGCTCAAAATAAATCCTAAAACACAAAAACTTAAGTGATTCCAGTACAGGGCTTTAAGAAGGTCTGTATGCTGCACTTCCAAAACATAAGCAAAGTGTGTTGGTCGGCAAGGGAGATCACCAGCAGACTGTTAAGAAGTTAACACCAACTACTTTTTAAAAATCTGATTAATACGTCTTATAAGTTAAAAGTAATTTCAATGAATCACAGTAGTGCGTAACTTGCAGAGCGGTTAAACTACTACGACACCAAAAGACCAGGGAAAACACTGTGTACCATCAGAGCGTCAAAATAATGAACTCATTTTTTAAAATATGAAATTAAAATTAGATAGCCACAACGGGGCCTTGAAAAGCCAGCCGGGGCAGGACATGGGGGCGGCAGGTGAGGCAGGCGCGGACAAGAGACGGCGGCCGGAGCCGGCGATGCGCCCAAGGTCGCGCCCGGGGTAGCCCGGGCCGCCACCGATCCCCAGCTTGGGAGACGTCAGGAAAGCCGACTCCCGCCCGCTCGGCCTCCACAAAAAGGCGCTTCAGGTGAAATCGCTTCACCGCCAAAAGCGCCCGGCGCCTTCCCCAGACGGCGGCGCTGCCCCGGCCCACCCCGGATCGCTCTGCCCGCGCCCTGCGGGAGCCGTCGACGGCAGCACCTNGTACGTCACCCGGCGGCGCGCTGACGTCAGCGAGTAGCAGCGGCCTGCGTGTGACGCAGCGAGCGCTGTCGGGAGCAGGTTCCGCCGGGCCACGGGAGCGTTGCGGCCGCTGCTCGGTTTCCTGTTTCGGCCATTGGGCCGAGGCGGCCGGGACACAGCGGTCCTGCGAGGGACTGCGCGCCTAGCTGGACAACAGGGACAAATAGCCACTGCTGTTTAACCTTCCCTGTCGCCCTCGTCCGCTGCTCCTTGGCTACATTCAAAAAATACCTGTTTCCTTGGTACCGGCGGGCGTCCCCGCCTCCTGCCGTTCGCTGCGTGTCTTGCTTTCCTGCGTCAGGAGAGCTGCTCCCAGCGGGAACGGGGAGGGAATGTGGGCCTGTCGCTACGTAACCACGAGATTGCCTTTTGTTGCCCTGCACGAAGCTAAATTTAGGCCCTCCAAGAGGCAAAGCACTACGCGCTGTTTAATTCCATGCTTTATTTAGTAGAAGAGAAGTCTTGGAAGAAGTAAAAATAGCGATCTGTAATCAGTGAGAACATGAAATATTTTAAAAACTTTTTCTAAGTCTAAAATATTTTAATATTATTGCAGGTTAAAAAACTTAAGTGTTTTTCTTTACTAGTTTATTCTTTGGTTTCATACCTGAGAATACTGGTTTTAATTAGTTCTCAAGTATGACAAGCAGCAGTAACTTTTTTCAAAAAAACCCAAATCCATAACTTGCGTACTTTATGATACTTCTGTAACTAATTTGTAGATGCTGGTGGTTTTTTTACTAGTTTCCTCTTTAGTATTTTATAATCTACCATGTCTACACTTTGTCAAGCACATAAAAAAACAAGGGTCACTCCAAAATTAGCAAACATTGCTTACAGTGTTATTTGATTACTAAGCAGTGATTCAAAGAAAATCACTTAGCAGCATAAACTGTTAAGAAAGCATTCCTTTAATCGATATTGAGGACGTGCTGGGGGTGTCCCTTCCATAAGTACGTTGCCTCAAGCACTGTGCCCTCGGGTTTATACACACTGTAATATTCAAAAATTTCCAAAACCACACCCAAAGTCTGTCACCCTTGATACATAATAAGTATGTAATTTAATATTTCTTGGAGTTTTGGTGCTTCATGTTTTCATGGAACAAGATTGTCACCTATTGTCCATTGTTTGGAACTGCATCCTACTTTTTCAGGGTATTGGGGTGCTTTATTTGATTCGAGAGTCTTCCTCGTCATGTCCTCTGTTTGAACTTCCAAGCTTGCGTGGTTCCTCTTTTGCAGACTCGTGCAGTTCTTACCGAGTAACATGAAACTCATTCAACTAGCATCAGCAAGGCAAAACTTAATACTCTTTCATCTGGACAGGTTTCTATTTATGTAGTGTTCTGAAGGTCTTAGGTCATTGTGATCAAGCCACAGCTGGCGAGGTTTGCTCATCCTCTCAGTCCCTTGTTATCAATGTTCCACTAGGAGCTCATCGCAATTAAAACAAAGCTACAAATGTCGATTATATGGTAAAACTAAACTATAGATTGAAAGTTACAAAATTTAAGCAAAAATAAAGTAAGTGAAGCTAAACTATAAAATGAAAGTTACAATATTTTAGGCAAACAAGTAAAAACAAACTACCGAACTAGGCGAAAATACAAGATTCTTTGTTTAACTCCTTTCAGCAGAGAAGATTTAGCATAGCCTGTTCCTGCTTACGTAGTTATCTGCTGGACTATATTTGCACACCTGTGAGGAACCAATTTAATTTTTTCTCATGCCTCAGCATTGTTTGATTTTATTTTATAAATCCATATTCTGACGTCGGGTGGAAAATCACTAGAGGAGCTGTACACGTGCTGTTGCACGTGCAAGAGGGCAGCTGGCACGTGTGAGAGGCGAGGAGACCGCCAACATTACGCTCTCTGAGCAGGCAACCCCTTTCGAAAACAGAGAATTCTGTCTCTGGGGGGATTTCGCCTGACAGCCGATCAGGGAGACAAAACCTCCACCACTGGGCTCCAAGCGACTCCCCCTAGAGGCAGGGAAACTCCTGCTGCCAGGGGAAGATTTCCCCGACCAGCCAACAGTCGTCCTCAAGAGATCGGACTACGGGAGGAGCCTTGGGATAGGAAAGCAATTAACTGCATCACAACCGGATCTGTTCATTCTTTGGCTCATGCGGAGGTTTGGCTCTGTTATAAATAAAAATTAATAGATTGAGTGTTATAATTTGTATGGTTGTACTGTTGAAATGTTAATCTGTGACAAATGAAATTAATGTGTTGAGTGTTGTAAAGTTGTACTGTTGTAATGTTGTAATGTGGCCACTGGGTGGGGTGGTAAATGGGAAGAATATAATGGGGCTTCTAGAATGTACCACGAAGTGAGGTAATGGAAGTGAGGTCAACACCTCAATAAGGTATTGGACTGAAAGATAGACCTATCACTCGACGCCCTTGAGATGGACGGGACTAAGGACTAATAAGACCCCTAGATACGAGCCATCGGAGGGAGGAATCAAGCGGAACCAATCACGGACTGGTGAGGGGTATAAAGACTGTCCCGGGGCCCCGCCCCAGGGTTCTCCTGAGGAGCTCGGATCCGAGGGAGCACCCAGAGTGTGTCACTCTGTTATACTGTTACTCTGGCTTGTCGAGTGGAGCCTGGGCTACTCCCGGGTTCCCGTTCTCAGTTGCTTTTTAATAAACGAGTGGATTTTACCTTTTTTTTCCTAACATCCTTGCCTCGTTTATTACAGCTCGGTTCGTTCTGCCTCTGCGCGCCTTCTCCCTGAGGTCCTGCTCGCCCTGCCTGGGGTGTTCTCCCTGCGGTCCACCCTGCTCGTTCCTGCCTGCTCCCTCGCCTGCTTTCCGACCTTGCTTTTGCCCAGTCTTTGCTCCTGCAGCAGCCAGCCGCGATCGTGCAGCCTGCGTCTGCCTGCCTCTTCTCCTGCCGAGTGCCGACTCCTGGATCGTCCTGCTGCTGGCTGACACGGGAAGCACATTGCCTGCCGCTCGTTGGAAGTCGCGCCTCGCTTCTCATGAGAGATGCGCAGACGCCCCCTGGCTCGCAGCGCTCGGGGTCCCTGCCAGCCGGACGCCAGCGGGACCGCGTCTTGGTGCTAACTCCCTGTTTCAGTCTCTCGCTGTCCCTCTCTCTCTGATTTCTCTTTTTCCCGCCTTCACTCCTGCCTTTTCTATCCTCCTCTGATACACGCACTTTCTCTCATCAATAAATGGTTCTCAGATATAATATTGGCCTCGTTTGTGCTTAATTTCGTCCAAGATATCCGTTCAAAAGAATCCTTTGCGGTTCCCTGTAGCAGAATGTGACACACGCCTTTTCCAGCCCCACTGTTCCTGGAGCTCTAGGGTCCATGGCTCTCTGAAGCCCTAACGCTGACCTTTAAGCAAGCTTGGGGCTGTGGCTGAGGTGTACAAGGTGTGGAGGCAGCAATGTTGTGGTCCTGCCATGATCCTCTTGGCTTGCGTTTTCCATCCCCAGTATCCCTGGAGCTCTAGGCTCTTTAACTTTCTCAACCCTAACTCTAAGCCTAATGGCATCTTGTCACTGGGGCTGAGGTCCCCATCACCATGGGTGGTCCTGATTAGAAGGATGTAGGAGCAGCAATGTTGGGGCCCTGCTGGGGTGGCCTTGGCATGCCTTTTTCAGCCCCAGTGTTTCTGGAGCTGTAGGTTCTTATACTCTCTCAACCCTAACCCTAATCGTAATGGCAGCTTGGCACTGTGGCAGAGTCCTCATCACCGTAGGAGGCACAGATTAAAAAGTGTGGAGCCAGCAATGTTGGCACCCTGCCGTGATGCCCTTGCAATGCCTTTTGCAAGTGCCAGTGTCCCTGGAGCTGTAGGCTCTGCAGCTCTCTGAACCCTAATGGCAACTTGTTGCTGCTGCTGAGATCCCAATAACCATGGGGATGGATTCAAAAAGCGTGACTTGGGCAATCTTGGTACCCTGCCGTGATGCCCTTGTCTTTTCTAGCCCTAGTGGCACCTTACTGACAACAGATAGTAGCTATATTACAAAATTACATGAAAAGTAAGCCTAAAAAACGTATGTAGATGAAAAAGAAAAGTAATGGTTTCAGTTTTGATGGATGACACTAGCTGTAGTACAGAACAACTCACAGAGGACACAGCAACAGTCTGTGAATGCAGACCTGGTGCCCACAGAGACAAACCATGAGGCTGGGAGTAGAATGAGCTACTGAGAAGTCCTGCAGCTGAAGGAGAGCAGATAGCAGGAGCCAGTGCCAGCAGGGCAGGGAAGCGTGTTTAAAACATTGCCATGTTGTTCAGGGAACTTCAGTCAAACTAGTACAATCACGTGTTAGACTTACAGCTGTGTTCATATAACTGGTATAAGCCTATAAGCATAGTATCACCAAAATTGGATATGAACTTCTCTGGAATATTTTCTGCCCCTCAGTAACACTTTGGCAGGCAAGCAGGCCTGGAGAAGAAGATAACAATTCCTTACTTCAAACTACATTTCTCCAGATTAATTATTTCCCAGCTAAGACAAGTTTTTTCTACTTACGAGAGGGAAGATTTTTTCCATGTGTTCAGGTAGGAATGTCACAGGTCTAAATTGCAGTGTTTCATACATATAAATAGATCTGCTAAGTATGGATCTGCTTTTCTTCTTCTGGAGAGATGCTCCTTAACTAAGGAAAAGGTATTTCTTCACCTGGCAGCCAAGAAGTGCTTCTCATCAGAAACATTTATATGATGGGCTTCCAGGAATGATGAAATTACTCAGGTTCATAATGGTCCATGCAAGCTTCATTTGGCCATGTCTACCTTCTAAGGGAGTTCATGTTTGAGTTGGCCTGGTACCAGAACAATTTCCTTTTGAAGGTGTTAGACTTCTCTCTGTCCTATAGAAGAGGTAACTCATACATCCAAGCAGTCCATTTTCCCATGGATATCAAAACACAGGTTTCCCTGCTCTCACAGGGAAACCAGAGCCGCGTGTACACAGCTCCTAAGGAGAGCATTCCCATACAGGCACTGTACCCAAAACATCTGGTCCTGCTGCAAAAAAATGAGAGCAAGAGTATGTGTGGCTACTAGGGACCTGTTAGTCTCCAGGCTAGAAAATCATTTAAATTAATGGAACTTGAGAGCATGCTCAAGTTTTTTTGTTTCATTGCTGAATAGAACTGATTTGCTCAACCGAGATTTCTGTCTTTGAGGAGAGTCAATGCTACCAACCCAGCTCTCCCAGGCAGCCTTACAATAACAAAACACAGAGTGTGTTCATTAAGTAAGAACATGAAAATACCACCAGGTGAGTAAGCAGGTTGCAGTTTCAATACTGTTTTCATCACAAACATTCTTATTTTTTCTTAATTTTTCTTAGTTATTGTGAGAAGTTGTTTGCCAGTGTAATTTTAAGTACATCATTCTGTACAAAGCTTTTTTATTTATTTTTTACAATTTCCATCATTGAATATTAGCCTTTTCAAAGGAAGAGCAACTTGTCAGAAAAAATGCCTGTTTCAGAATTTAATGAGAACATTTCTTCTTTTTTTTCTCTTAGGAGGATTATAATGTGATGGGTGAAAATATAGAGAATAAGTAGGAACATACTAATATAGTGAATATACTTATATAAGTATATTCACTTATATGTAGTGAAATATATATAGTGAATATATATTTCACTTATATATAGTGAAAATATAGGGAATAAGTAGGAATTTACTGGAGAGTAAATTCGAAACAATATTTTCTTTTTACACAGTCTGAACTGGGTGAGCAGGATTTGGTTTTTGGGTCACCAACCGAGAAAATTATTAATTAATTCTAATTGCAAAATCTTTATGCTGGTAGACATCTGAACCTTAAAACACCCAGCTTGGCTTTCAGACCCTCCAATCTGTTTCTAAAAAATAGGTTATAAAATATCATTGTTATTTTCCAGCCAAAATATTCGGGGCTCAAACAAGCTGTACAGCTGAAGTCGCAGGTTACTCCCTCCAATGTGAAAGGTCGCTTAGGCTGCAGAGGGGTTTTTAGCACACACAAGTTCAGATGCTGTCTGGTATAAACCTGCAAAGCACTGCAGACATGAACTACCTAACACTTCTGTCCTTTTAATCTCAGAATTCCTAAATTAGGTTTAACACATCCAAGGGATCACACCAGACCAAAGATGAAGAAAGATGAAGCTCAATAGCCAAAAGGACAGAAGAGAGGCTTCTCAAACTATCTGTTTTAGTATGTTTTCATTTTTCACGAAGAACAATTCCTTTAAAGTGCTGAGGGGATTTTTTCATGGCACAATATGTGGAAATGGGTGGAGCTGTTCAGAAGTGACAGAGCAAAGACCAAGGCTAAGGTGGTCAAGCACCACTGGTGCCACAAGCATGGGAGGAAGAAGACTGGGTTGATGTCAGCAAAAAAATGTATTGGTGAGGGCTGGAAAACCAGCTGACCAACTGTGCAAGGGAACTGATCTCCATGTCAGGGCTCTTGGGTCACCTCAGCTTACAGCTACATTTGGCTGAAGTTTATGCCAGTCTGCGAGGCCCCTGGGAAGCCATCTAATGTAACCAAGTGAGATTTCAGATACCTTCTCCCACTGTTCTGCGTACTGATGAGACTAATGTGACAGGAGCAGCACACAGGGACACGTGTGACAATATCCAGAGCCCTTCTTCACGGGCCTCGGGGAGAGGGCTAGGGAAACTGCAAAAGAATTTCTGAGTCTCGTTGTCCTGATTCACAATCCGGGACTCAGGGCCAGACTTCCAGGTTTGTCTGGCTCTCAGAGAAGTCTCAGTCATTCTTGATATATTTTGAAGCAATCTGTAAGGAAATGCAGTAATAGATTTTTTTCAGAGTGGGTATTAATATGGAAAAATCTCTGCATAGGGCATTAGTTCCCTGGGAAATCATATGCTGGACATTGTATTCCTGAGATGATCCCTTTTCATTTGCAGACTTTGTGCCCTTTGTCTTAAGCCTGTGGGGGCTGGTTAAAACAGGAGAAAAGATGACATGCATCATCACCACCGTCACCCAAAAATTTACAGAATTATATTATCTGTCTGTGAGAGCATTCTGAAAACTTGCAGTATTCCAGATCATACTATTTTTAATGATGGGATGATGCAGCATCTTGCTTTACTTTTTTTACTGCAAACGTCAAAACAAAAAATTATTTGAAACAGATGCATTATATATGTGCACATTTAAGGGCATATCCGACTTAGAAGATGCCTTGTATTAACAATATAGAAATTTGATAGGAAATGTGGTTTTGGTTCCTGGAAAAACGTATAAGCTAATTCAATTACTCCATTTCATGGTGCTTTTCCTCAAATGCTAAACTGGTTTTGATTGTACTGAAACCTTACAGTGAGAAAAATTTCTCAGGAGTATTAACTTTTTGGTTCTTATGCTCTGTCTTACACTTTTCTTGAAAGGAAATTAAATGAGAAGTCAAGGAATGAAGTGAAGTGAAATGAAATGAAATGAAATGAAATGAAATGAAAAAAAAATAAATTCTTAGGAGAAGTTAAGTATTCGAAATGGAATAGAATGAAGTATTTGAAATGGAATAGAATGAAGTGCAGTGAAATGAGCTGAAACTTAATGAAATGATACTCATCGAAACGGTGAGATTTCATTTCCTTTCATGGAAATAAAGAATTTTCATGAAAGGAAATGACATGAGAAATCAAGGAGTGACATAAAATGAAAAGAAAGCAAATGTAATGAAATTAAATTTAAAAAATGAAAAATCTTAGGAGAAGTAAAATTCTTTAAATGGAATAGAATAAAATAAAGTGCAGTGACATGAACCAAAACTTGGTGAAATTATATTCATTGAAATTGCGATATTTCAATTCCATTCATGAAATGAAGATTTTTCATGACAGCAGAGTACCAAGATTGCTCACTCGACATTTTCTGAATCGGCACCAGCCATGGTGAATGGGGATCTCAGCAGTAGCGACCAGCTGCTGTAAGGGTTAGGGTTAGGGTAAAGAGACCTGCAGAGCCTAAGGCTCCAGAGACACTGGCACTCAAAAAGGCATTGCAATGGCATCATGGCAAGGTGCCAACACTGTTGGCTCCACATTTTTTAATCTGTGTCACCCATGGGGATGCAGACCTCTGGCACAATGCCAAGCTGCCATAAGGGTTAGGCTTAGGTTTAGGCTTAGGGTGGGGTTGAAAGAGTTAAAAAGCCTAGAGCTCCAGGGACACTAGGACTGGAAAACACATGCCAAGAAGATCATAGCAGGGCCATAATGTTGAAACCTCCACACCTTTCAAAAGAGGGCCATGCATGCGGATGGATGCAAGAGAACCAAGCTATTGATACAGTTAGTGTAAAAAAAAAAAAGATGCTGAAATGAAATGAAAACTATTAAATGGAATGGAATTAAATGGAGTGAAATGAACGGAAATTAAGTGAAATGATAGAAATTGAAATCTTGACTTTCCATTCCCTTTCATAAAATGAAGAATTTTCATTTCATGAAAGGAAATTCTTCGTTTCATGAAAGGAAATTCTTCGTTTCATGAAAGGAAATGAAATTTAGAGATCAGGAAACGAAGTGAAACGAACAGAAAAGAGAAGAATTGTGAGGAAATGAAATGCAATTGAAAAAAAAAATTCTGAGGTGAAGTGAAACCTATGAAATGCAATGGGAGGACATGAAGTGCAGTGAAATGGCCCAAAAATTGCCAAAATGCTGGTCATTGAAATGGCAAGATTTCATTTCCTTTCATGAAAGGAAATTCTTCGTTTCATGAAAGGAAATGAAATCTTGAAATCGGGGAATGAAGTGAAAGGAACACACAGGAGAGGAATTACGATGAAATAAAATGCAGTTGAAAAAAAAATTGTGAAATGCACAGTAAAAAATGCAGTGCAATTGGATGACAGGAGATGCAGTGAAAAGCATGGAAACTTGCAAAAATGACCCTCATTGAACCCTCAAAATCAGGCAACAAAGTGAAACAAACAGAAAGAACACAACAGAGAATGATAGGAAATTGAAGTGAAAACAAACAAAAAATTCCGAGGTGAAGTGAAACCTATGAAATGCAATGGGAGGACATGAAGTGCAGAGAAATGGCCCAAAAGTTGCCGAAATGCTAGTCGTTGAAATCACAGGATTTCATTTCCTTTCCTGAAATCAAAATTCTTCATATTTAGAAAGGAATTAAAATCTAAAAAGCAGGTATTGAAGTGAACAGACTGGACATGACTTGTGATGAAATGAAATTCAATTGAATATAAAAAATTTAAATATCATAAATTGAATGAAATAATGAAATGGAATCAGATTGTATGAGGTCAAGTGAAAAGGACCAATATTTCCAAAACCTTCTTATTGAGATCTCACCATCAGGGAACAAATTGAAATGGATAGACAGGGGAAAGGACATATGAGAAAATGAAATTAAATTAAATTTGATTAAAAAAAGAAAATTCTTAAATGATGTGACTACAATTAAATGGAATTGGATGATTTGAGTTGCAGTGAAAAGTTCCAAAACTTGCTTAAATAATACTGATTTAAATTGCAAAATCATGGAGCGAATTGAAATGAATAGACTGGACAGGAGATAAGATGAAATGAAATTCAACTGGAAAAAAAAGAGTAAATTCTGAAATGTTGTTTAAAAAATAAAATGGAATGGTATGATATGTTGCAGTGAAAAGGACTGAATCCTGTCGAAATGATACTCAATGAAAGTCTGAAATCAGGGAAAGCAGTGAAAGAAACAGACTTGATAGGATATATGATGAAATTAAATGCTATAAAAAAAAGAATTTTGGAAATGGAGTGAAAAAAATTAAATGGAATGGGCAGACACGATGTTCAGTGAAATGGACCGAAGCTTGCTGAAATTATTCTTATTGAAATAGAGAGATTTCATTTCCTTTCATTTCCTTTCATGAAATTTCGTGATTTCAGTGTTTATCATTTCATGAAGTTTTGGCTCATTTCACTGCACTTCATTTCCTTCTGTTCTATTGAATTTTTTTTGCTTCATTTCACAATTTTTATTTCTTTTTTTCCTCCTGTTTTTTAAAATTTTCTTTCCTGTCCTTTCATTTCACTTCATTCCTTGATCTCTCATTTAATTTTATTTTAGGAAATGATATTTGTTTAATTCTATAAAGGCAATGAAATCTCGTGATTTCGATGAGAATACTTCCATGATGTTTCAGCTCATTTCACTGCATTTGATTTCATTTCTTTCTATTCCATTTAATTGTTTTGCTTTGTTTTAGAATTTTTTTTCTGTTTCATTTCATTTCCTTATATTTCCTTTACTGTCTTTTCATTTATCTTCATTCCTTGATTTCTCATTTCGTTTTCTTTCATAAAACAAAAGTTCTTCATTTCATGGTAGGAAACGATATCTCGTGATTTCAATAATTATAATTTCATGAAGTTTCTGCTCATTCCATTCCATTTAATTGTTTTCACTTCATTTCAGAATTTCAAGTTTTTTCCACACTTACCTTTTAGCAAACGTGGGGCTGCTGCTGAGTTGCCTGTCTCCATGTATGGCCCTAAGCTGCAAGGTGTGGAGGCAGCAATTTTGTTCCCCTGCCATGATCTTCTTGGCATGTGTTTTCCAGCCTCAGTGTCCCTTGGGCTCTAGGCTCTTTACCTTTTCCCTTCTGTGAAGAGAAATTCCCGCAGATACAACACATACCAGTAAAATGTGTGCTTGACTGTGATGTGAACTGTGAAGGTGTTATTGAAATTAAAGTTTTTGGGATGGTATGTGTTGAGGAGGATGACATGTCAATCAGTCTTCTGGACATAAATGTAGACACAGTTCCTGGATATCCTTAAGAAGTTAGTTAGGCCCATGAGAAACTTAGTCTGTACCCATGTGAATTGTGAAACTGTAGAAGCTAGAGCACAAACAACAGAAAGATAAAATTGCACCTGGGCTAGGGAGTTTCTCTTAGTTGGTATGTGTTTTAATAATAGGCAATAAATAGCTCTGTAAACAGGCCTGAAACAGATGGCCAATAGTGTTATATTGTTGTTAAGCTGCAGCCAATTAACTTGAGACATGTACACTGGAAAATACTATAAAAAGGCCTGTTGATTTATTAAAATATATTCCTCCATACCTACAACTATATGCGTGTGTGTGCTTCGTGTCATTACTGACTCTACAGCAACAGGTATGTATTAATAGATGTAGAATTTTGAGAAGACTGGTAGTAGTCTTGTTATTATGGTCTTTTACATATATCATTTATAGATGAAGAATATTTGTCAGAAGAAAGTCTTGTATTGGATAACCATATAAACTGGACTAAACTTTTGGCTGCAGGGCAAAAATTGTTAAAAAGTAAGAAAGCAAAGAAGCTAAAATTGTTTATTCGCTTAATGCTGAAACAGTTGTGTTTTCCGTAAATATTTTGTCCTCATTTTTTCTCAATATCAGCTTCAGAGCAATAATGAGCTCAAACAAAATCATTCAACTGATTTGGTTGGTCCAGAATCAGTGCAGTCAGTGAAAAGAATCTAAGCCTAATTATATCAGCAGGGTCTCCTAAAATTATTCAGTTCCCATAAAAACACATTCATTAGAATTTTATCTTCGGGACCAGGCAGTATTCTCTGTCCTATTCCATTACACTTTTTTTAAAAATCAAAGTGCCTGAAGTTTTCTCGAATCTCACAGTCTTCAGAATGGAGGACAGCAGGTAGATTTGCCCTCTCAGAATGCAAGGTTCATGTCATGTGTCATCTGTAATCTGATTTTTTCCTTTTAGGTATCAGCAATACAACTGATGAGAACTTTTCTGATGAAAAAAAGTTTGATAGGGAAGCACTTCAGAACAGTTTTACAATAGTAGTATTTCCTCCATATCTTTACATAAAAATTCACCGAAACTAGTTTTATTCCAATTTTTTCGACTTCCCAGACTAAGTTCTCATAAATGAAATAGATATACATTCAGTGTACATATGTTACACGATGTATTTGCATTCTGTATCTCCTAGGAGCGTTGAGTAATTTTGCAGTGATTCATGCCAGTAAGATTACATAAGCATTAAGGCAGAATTCATCAGATGATATTTCAAGTATGCTTTATATGCATCAAATGGTGAAGATCTGATCTAGGAAATCTCTGTCCTTTGTCAGATTCCAAAGCTATCTGGGCACAGTTCTGCTCAACCTGGTGCCAAAGTAACTGAAGGTAATTGCTTTGGCAGTGGAGTTGGACTAAATGATCTCCCTGGCCTTTGCCAACCTCAGGCATGTTGTGTTTCTGTGATACAACGTGCGCAAAGGTGGCTAAACAAAATCTCCTCCACTGAATTGGCTCAAATATCTGTTATAAAAAAATGGCTGAGTCACTGCTCCCTTACTGCTGCTACCTGGCTATTTCAGCAGTTGCACTGTTGAATAAAGGTCTCCCTTTTGATGCTAAGAACCAAATATGCGACTGGAGATGTTACTTCTGACTGGTTTGCAACTCTGCCCAATATTATCAGGAGCCAGGACTCAGCTCTTCTGCTCCTTGCTGCTCCCATATGCTGTAGTGATCTGAGCTTTTATTCAGGGCCCGGTGTTGAATGACGTACAACAAGCTCAAATTTCTGCTCCTTACCCCAGTGATGAACTTCAGCTCAGTGTGAGGCAATAGCAGGCTGGTGGTAGCTGTTGTTTCCATTCTGCTAAATTTCTGTAATTTAGTTAATAAATAATGATAACATCTCATGTAAAGGAAAATTTTTATGTTATTTTCCTCTTTTAAGGATGGAGAAGAAAATAAAACTGGATAGAACTCATGCGCTTTATACTATGCTTATTAAAGATCTAACTAGGGTAAGGCTTAAAAACTTTTGTTATCTTACTCTTTTGAACATGCAGAAGAAAATACAACTGGATGAAACTCATATGAATTATACCATGCCCATTAAAGCTCTAACTAAATCAAGGCTTCATTCATGACAGTCATGACTTTAATTAGTAGTTAAGTACTAATCATAATGGCCATAAAAAGGAGGGAAGAAACTATTTTCCCAACCGTTTTTTCTCATACTTGAAAGTGGCAAGATCATTTTCACTCAAATTCTTATAAAAATATAGCCTTTGGCAACAAGTCAAATTCTTAGCCTGAAAAGCTTTGGAATGATTGACAGAATTGACATGATCCCTTCTTCATAAAATAATATGAAACAGTACTCACAGACCCTACAAGTACATCCACCTAGAGCAGGCTAAGCCCCTCTATTTTTGAGTATAACTGTCAGCAAAGAGAACAGTAAAATAAAAGCCTGAAAACTGATCCTTTCACCAACTGTAACCTGAGAACGAGCTTAAGAGTGTACTTTAAACAAACATTACATAATACAGCATATATTGAAGCTCGAGCGATATTTTAGATCAGATATTTATTCATTAGAGGATAAATATTGATTCTGGCTAGACTCCTGTGACACGAAGCCAAGTTAATATTAAGTCTTTAAAGAATATGAATCATAGAACAGACCAAAGTAGCATTTAGCCATGTGTCCGAGGTGCAAGTGTGGACAACAGAATATCCAGCACATAGTGATAATTCCTCAAAATTGTTTCCCAGTCTCCAACAATGTGTCACCTAAAGACATCTTGAATCTGGAAGACTTTGTATTTGACAGCCCTCTGAGAATTTATCTTCCATGAGGTTGTTGCTGCCCTTTGAAATCTTCTTAGCTTTCAGTAAGGCAGTGTCCCACAGAAGGGTTTTCCTTGAACTGGTTACATACTTTTAGGATGTATCAAGAGCTATGGCTTGCCTTACCTCTAGCATGGCAGCTCTTCATTTATGCTCAAAGTGATAAAATACCAGTCCAGATAGTTAGTCAACCATTTAAAACACTTATGTATGCATCATTGTTTATAGAATGTAAACAATTTACCTTTGAAAACAAAGTACTGCTAATACACTTTCCCCATCCTTGTATATGGGATCTGCCATCACCTCTCCATGCCAAGCAGGAATGTTTTATTTGCCTAGAATGGCAATAAAATGTTGACTAGTTCATAGGATTGTTTGGGTTGGAAGGGGCCTTTAAAGATCTCGTAGTCCAACTCCCAAGTTATTCCAGGTAATCATACTTTTTCAGATATCTGAAAAAGAACAAGGAGCACTTTTCTTAGAGCCCGTTGATCTGCTGTCTTTATCACACTGACCCATAGATCTGACACTCAGTGACACTGCAATGAGTGTCCATTTTATCACTCAGCAAATCTCTTTCCAGGATCCTGTCAGCATGCTGATATTCCTGCTGCCTTCCCCCTTCTACTGGACACTCCATTTCTTGATCTGCATACCCAGGCCAAAGCTCTGGTGTTGCTGAAGTAAACTGAAAATGGACCATCACAGAGAGTCTTGCATTGTTAGCCAGATATGGGTATTATGAATCTCCTCCCTCAGAGTATATGCAAAACACACACATTCTTCCAAGATTAGCCAGCCATGTTATCATACTCACTTATAGGCAAAGTATGAAGCCTAATTTCTCTTAATTATTTCATGTCCAATGAACATACGTCAGAGGCCATGTTAACAACGATGAAATTGGAATAAACACCTGATGATATCTGTTGCATGTTAGCTGTCCTTTGAGCCATCATTCAAAACAGATTCCTTTATATTTCCTTTGGAGTCTATGGATTTCTCAGTGGAGTGGAGTCAGTAAGACAGTTTTAAGTGACTCAGCTGCAGCTCATTTAGAATCTTTTTCTGCAAAGGGCTGTGAAGGACTACCCTTTCCCTTACCTGAGAAGGCCCCTTCAAGTTAAGATGTTCTCTGAAGCTATAACAGATGATGTTATCCTAGCAAGCTTTCCTAAATCAGGTACGTTTTTCTTGCTGTACAAAGGAAGTTGTCATAATAATGCTGATAATCAGAACAGGCATAACAATAGCAATAATAATAACATCAGTAACAAAACCAATAATAATAGTAATTACTACTAATAATGAAATTATGATGTTGCATTTACATATATGAAATATTTATTTCATGTTTCATTGGAGATGAGTGAGAAAGGAAGGTGATATTCTTATTTGCAAATTTAAAAATTCCAACATAAATTTTGGTGTCAAGCTGTCTAATTTCTTTTCACGTATAATACTGTATTGTAGACTTTTCACTTCCTATAAAGTATATCCTACACAGAGGGATGTGAGTAATGCTTCCAGAGAAAATTTAAAAAAACCCTTTTGTAAGAAGTCTTACAGCGTCAATAAGGGTTCCTTACAAGTGGTGTTAGTGGCTGGAAGAAGCTTTTTGAGGAAAAGCATAGTTTGGAAATGGAGGAAGTGTACAAGGGGCACTTAGTAGCAAGCACCCCAAGTTAAAATAGGATGTGTGTCGTAAATCCTGAGAGATAAAACAGAGCTGTTAAAGCAATTGTTTCTTGAACTCTAATCATGATACACAGGAAAAAGTCAATGTTCCAGATAAGTGTTGTAATATTTGGACTACAGATACATTTATAGTATCTACAGAGTATATCAGATGTTAATGCTAAATGTAAGACCTTTAGCTTACTGAGAAGTTGTTAATTTATTGAACAGTATTATAATTAATCACACAGAGGAATCTAACAGCCCTGCTTCACGCTATGCCTTCCTAATGGAACATTCTGTTTTCCATTTTATTAGTGAATTCCTCAGTCTTTTTAGAGTAGTGAAGTGTATTTTACACCTAGAGACCTTTCTAAAAACTATCAATTGAGGCCACTTCTTGGCAAAAAGATTTCCACCACAGTTAAGCTTTCATCCAATTCTGTTTCAAATAAATGGAAGTTTTGCATTGACTTAATTGAAATCTGAATTAAATCTGTAGTAAACACTGCTAAGAAAGAAGCTCATAACACATTAGGAGCTCAAACTGTTTAAAGTATAGTTATCTTTTTAAAGGCTGAATATCAACCTCTCTCTTTATAGCTTTGGGTAATATTGATGCATATCTATAAGCAAGGGTTGCTCTGTAAATCCTCTGCCAGGTCTTGTGCTTCTTTGCAAGTCTGCATCAGCAGAAACCTGTATCATATTCAGGTATCATATATACCATGCCAACTTGAGCCTCCTGGTTTATTTTTTTAGCATAATAAAAATGGTTGTCATAAACCAAACAGATGATGTTTGTGTGTGTCATTCATAGATGCTGCTGTTGTTGGTTTCATCACTATGCAGTAAAGCTACAGTTTACAGTTGCTTTGCCTTTGTTTCATGGATTTCTGACATACCCCAGACCTGTCTTGCTACAAAGTTTTCCTGGAAGCAGGAGGTAGACCCTTAGCCATGTAATTTTGCTGTTTATCACTGAGTGGTATCATTTAGCCACCTACAGGTGGCTTTTTTTGGTAATGTTGGGAATATTTTGTAATCACCAGTGTTTGCTTTACGCATTAAAACACTACTGTAAGGAACAGACTGGGCAGATACCTGACTGGGGTGAATGTGGAAAAGTGATGGGTAGATTTTTCCTGTCCTGGACTTGGATCTTGCCTGCTTTTTCCCTCCACTCAGGTCTGCTCTGAAGTCAAAAGTGAAGCACTGGTCCCAGGCTTCGTAGACTTTCATGTGAGCATTGCTGGGAGCTCAAGGCAGCATGCTATGCCATGTGTGTGGTAGGTAGATATTTTCTGTGAGAGGAGTGTGTCTTTGCTCAGACTGTGGAAGTTTGCTGAGATGAGCTTAGGGTGTTGGCCTCTGGGCCTTTCACAGAAGCTCAGAAGAAACCTCCCAGATAACCTTCAGCTATTTCTGTGCCCGAGCACAGAAAGGCTTTTAACAGCCGCTGGTGCTATGAGGTCAGTGTGCTGGCCGAAAGGACACCTCTGCCTTCCCTGGGAGTGAAGGACATCTCTTCAGCCTTAGCCATCTGCAAGAACTCAGCATGGACAGTGCTCATGCAGTGACTGAGCAGCATCATTTTCCTCCAGACCAGGATTAAATATTCTGAGACAGGTTTTTCTTCCCTGCTACTGGCTGCTGCAGACAAAGATAGGACATGGCTCTGAGCCTGATTATAGGAACTTTGTCTTACCTGTAGTCCCAGAAATGCTTTTGTCCTTCTGCTTTCTTCCAGAGTAGGAGAGAGTGCTTCCAAGAAATCTGCCAGGCATTTATGCAAGTATTCTTCTGCAATAGTTAACTCCCCACGTAACAGATGACAGCTTTTTCTGCCTGCTCTTTGCAGGTGTTGCGTTAATACTTCTGTGGAGTAAATAACATTCACAAATCAATTAATTAAAGATACAATACTCATAAAAATATGTATGCTTATTAATATAAGAGTGCTTTGATATATAAAATCTATTGCCTCTCTCATGGGGGCATTTCTTCAGAGCGGCTCTTTATCTCTCTCTCCAAAGTTAAGTTTTTCATTTCTCCCTCACCTTGCAATTCTCCAACCTGATAGTATTCAAGTTGGGGGAAAAGGATATTTTTTGCATTTCTTCCACAGTGTGCTTTTTCTTAGTATGTGTCACTTCAGCTGGAGATCACTCTACTCTTACCCAAGTCAACAGCTACTAAAGGTTAGTGAGAACTCAGCTGGGAAGTGTGGCAGTTAAGATCTAATTAGTGAAAAATTTTCCCTTAATGCAATCTGGTCTGTGTATAATAAGGCCTTCACTAGGGAGTTGTGCTATTTAACCTGAAATTCTTTGTATGATTTAGTAATCATTCTTATCTGGATCTTTTTCAGGTAAAATCCATACATAACTTAAACTTTGTCATCAATTCCTTGAGGAAAAGAGTGATCCAGCAAACCTAGTCCCAATGGCCTCTGGTCAGTGGCCTCACTCCTTCCTGAGGCATTGAAGGATCCCAGTTACCAAGCAGCTTCAGCTGCTGGTCACAAGACAGAGACTAAGTGTGGGAACAACACTGGAATTAATGAGGAGTGAAAAATAATATACTAACTTCATACCCCACACTAGCAGGAGCATTTTTGTTGTCTTGTTGCACTGACTTTTAGATCTCAGCAATTCAGATACAGTCTGCAGTTACAGCTGTTATAAAATTGCTATATAAAATGGGAAACACAGGTTTCAAGCCATATAGTGAGACAGATTTGAAACTGGACTGGTCCCAGGTGTCTATGCTATCTCACCATCATAAAGGACTCCTCCATCACTGGCTGGAAGAGAAAGGCCTGGAGGACTGAGTTTCAAAAGCAGTTCCTCAATGGTATCCCTGGTACATCAAGGAAAATACCATCAATTTAAGAATACTTCAAAACAGGATGGTAACAGCTGTGGTTATGTAGGTATTTTCTCATTAACCATTGTATTCACTCTTCAAAGGCAGCAACTATGGGGTTACTAACGATGCAGAACAGCCATAAATGTTAGCAGAAAATTACTTAAAAAGAGACAGAAATCTTGCCTTTTCCAAACGATATGTGCAAACGTATTCCGTGAACAAATTTGCAAGTCTGGTGAGCTGTGCTACTGCTGAATATTTTTATCCTGTTTCAGATGTAAAATCCCTTCAACTTTATTCAGTGAACCAAATCTCAATATAGGGACTGGTCCTGACCTAGGAAATATATAAAGAAAGATGAAAGATCATGTTAGGACCAAAAAGGGGAATGGTGAAGATGAGGGAGTCTTGAAACTAAGAAAGAAGTAGCGTGAAATAGAAAGAGGGAGAAGGTTTCACGTTTTTGTATCTGTGTTTTTCCTGAGATCAAAGGGTACTGTGTATTTTGAATAACTCGAAGCTATAAAAGTTCCTCAGATTGGAGATTTCAAGAGACTGTTGTCCAATATCAGGTACATCAAGTGGGATATGAATTCCCCTTCCCCCTCTAGGAATGAATCAGGAGCTATTGAACAAAATCTAATTAGGGAATGTGAGAGCCAAGCAGTCGTGTTGGGGCTCAAACTAATTAACTGATGAAATTAATCAAACCTGTTGACCATATAAAAAAAGAAAAGGAAATCATGATGGGATAAAAAAAAAGTGCATTTTAAATTTATTTTAAACTTTGTGGTAAGCACTTGACATTTGACCCATGATGAACACACCTGAGCACAGTCCCTCAGCAGGAAGCAGCAGAGCACTACTACTGGGAGGCAGGCCAGGAGCTGAGGAGACATACAAATGGACTTACTGCTTGGCTCTGGAATTTGTGCTCTGTTTATGGGTAATGCACATTGCTTGGGCACTGCAGGGAAACTTAAGCTAGTCTGACACATATATCTTTGAAGAAATAATTTTCTCTATTCACTAGCAATGGGTTTCCTCAGGGAGAAAATGCAGTGCAGGAATTTTGTTGTTTGTTAATGACGAGATGCTGCATGAAACAGAGGAGGACAGATGGGCAGTTACGAGACACCTGTATTCAGACTTGGAAAATCTGCTTATATGGCTACCAGACAACATACTGGAAAGGCAGATACTGATACAGCAGTTTTGTTAGCCTGTGCCTTGCAGGGCTGGAATTGCCTGTTTGGCATCAGCTTTGTCCCTGAGGAAGTGGTTAGGTGTCTTTGCATTGGGGTCTCCAGGTGGTCCTTCCAGGAAAAATTGTTTGCCAAGGCTCAGTGCTGCACAAACGCTGCAGCGAACCTGGATTTGTTAGAGGTGATGCTGCCAAAAAGAGCTATGCTGCTAAGTTTACCCTGAAAGCAGCAGAAAAGCACTTATCACACGGTGATGTCTGAACTTTTGCCACTTGTTCCTTCACTAGCTATCATTAATCTTCAGTCTGACTAAACTGCCTAGAGAATGGTAAACTGGCTGCTTCAAAGGAAGAGATGCTCAAAGTATTGTTTCCCTCTCTGTTCCTTTACATCAACTCAGGTGTCCTGTTCCCTCATCTCCATACCCTATGAGGGTAGGAGGGAATGGATGCAAAGCTCTATGTCCTGCTCCCAGCTTTGCTTCCAGCCCTTATCCTGCTCCACAACACACCATGTGGAGCTCAGTCAGATCCCTTGGTGCTTCAGAGCGCAGCAGGAGGTGAAAGAATCAGTAGATCATGGATTGAGATCTTAGGTTGTTATTGGTCATGTCCACATTGGCCTGGTAGCCAGGTAATCAGCATTTGAATTAGTCCACAGGCTAATTAGCCTGCATTAGCTGTCAGTTCTTCTTTAAACTTTCTAAAGGATTAATTAACAGTGCCATGACTGGAACTCAATAAAATCCACTGAGAAACATGTTTTGAGGAAAATCAGAGAAAAACACTTTGTGGTTCTTTTTGCATTACTTTCTGGTCATAACATCATGATATTTGAATAACACTAAATGTCTTTGATAAGTTAAGTAGAAAAAAAACCCAGTTCAAATAATGGCTTCAGAAAAGGAATTCAATTATCTTCTCTCTGTGAAAATACTCAATTTTCACCTTACGCTTAAGGCCTGAGCTGCAAGAATATACCCACTGATGTCTCATGTGCTCTGTTGAGCAAGTTGCATTGATAATCCTGATTTGTTCATTCAAATTCATATACTGAAAATTAAAATGGCTTTTGGTAAAGAATGTGACAAGACTAATTATTTTAATGCATCTGGATAATCTATTTCAAATGCATCTTTGATCAGGTTTATTGAGCATAATTTACATTTGTATTTTCTATTCAGCCTCATTTGTATTGCCACATTACAGTTTGTATGACGTAACTACTTCTGTACTAAAGGCTCCAGAGCTTTGATTATTTCAGTGGCATAGACCAGAATGGAATTACTGACAGGTTTGAAGGAAATAGGATGTTTAGTGCATCAGCAAGGATCAGAAAGTCCTCTATAACATCAGTGAGTGTTTTTTGGCATTCTTCTTTGCTCCTTCCTTCCTATCTCAGTGATCAGCCCCTCCTGGCCAACTCCCCCCAGTTTATATACTGGGCATGGCACCCTATGGTATGGAATATCCCTTTGACCAGTTTGGATCAGCTGTCTTGGTGGTTTTCCCTCCCAGCTTCTTGTGCACTTGCTGGCTGTGAGAGCATGGGAAACTGAAAATTCCTTGTCTTAGGGTAAGCACTACTGAGCAACAACTAAAATATCAGTGTGTTATCAACACTATTCTCATTCTGAATCCAAAATATAGCACTGTACCAGCTACTGGCAGAAAAATTAACTCCACACCCACTGAGACCAGATGATGGTTTGGGAAGTCTGTTAACATACATCTGATATCTTCAGGTTAGTATAACAAGATTATTTCTCCAGCGTTGTGTGTTGTTACATTCTCTATTTACTGCCTTGTTCTTTCTTATTATCTAGTGTAGTATTGACAGGAGGGAGCGGGTAGTTAGCCACTGCAATTTTGGCAACTAGCCAATACATTGATAGCAATGATGACAGCTGTGAAAAATTGCTTGTTTCCTACCCCGTTCGAGAGAGGGGATTATAAGACTGGAAAATCTCCAGAGACAGCAAAGCTAAGCCTGAAAAAAAGCTGTGAGAGGAAAGTTTAGAAGAGATGTGGGAAAATTTGGGCAACAGAAAGACAGAGCAGAGTATGCTTCTGTAGACAAGGGATAGTGGTCTCATCTGATGTTGTGACGAACTTTGATCTGGTCAGGGAAGGTGACCATCACAAAAAAGACTCTACAATTCCAGAAGAAAAGAAGAGATGAAGGAGGATCCTACAACAACACATTAGTTCTCCAGCCCAAATAGTTTTTTAGAGTAGTTAAGAAAATCAACCCTGATCATGTACTGAGGATTAGTTATTTTTCATCTCTGTTTTTGTACTTCCTATATTGTAAAGTCGATATTAGTAGTGTCATGCAGGGTGGTGAATAACTTCTTTAGTGGCAGTTGTTTCCTACCTGTCATGTAATCCTGATGCAGTAAGTCATGTGCAATCATGAATGGCTCTTCCCCTGCATTCCTTAATGTGCCTATATCCCCAGGTGTAGGGGGCAGACAGCAGCCTCTGCCAGTCTTCAAAAGGTTCTCCAGCACTGATCATTTGGATCGTTCATCCTCACACCAGGATACTGGGTCAGAAGCTCTCCTGGGACAGCCATAGAAGGGGCCTGGACAGGGTCCAGTACCTTTTTAAGAGTCCTTAACTTGCGTTCCTCCCTGCCTGAATCCCTCTGAGCTTGTGGAGACAGACCTTTGATGAGCTGATGGCATGGAAGTATCTGGACAGGGTACTATTTGGATTCCCGCTCCATTGTTTTGCTGTGCTCCTTTGTGGGTGTGCAGACAAGCTTTTATCACATAACCCAAGACACCCTACCACCCTGGGCTCTGTTTGGAGGCTTTGACTCCTCTCTGGTCAGGTACATACTAAATTATTCAAAGAGGAAAATGCCACATATGGCATTTCTATTGTAGAGCCAATTCTACTTTAATCCCTGCTTTTCATGGACTCATTCATAGAAGACCAGGGAATGTCCCTATCCCTGCAGGCTTCTTTTTTTTTTTGGTTTTTTTTTTCAGATGAATGATCAGGGGAGTTTTAAGGTATCTTCTCGAATGGATCAATCTTAATGGATGGATCTATCTTAAAACTTAGCACGTTATTTTAGACGTCTAATTTATGGAAGCTTTCTCTGGAGTTTTACTGAGATATGTGCAGATCATAGGAATAATTATAAAAACCCACCTCTTCTTATTTACCACTTGAGAGCACAAGTTTTGAGTATTTGTTGTTTCATTTAACAGAGGATGGATCTGCACAAGCAGGTCAGTATACTATGCAAGAGCCAGCTGGCAGTGTCCTGTAGCCATCACAGAAAAGTCACCAGCTTCCTTCTGCAAAGTTCCACATAAAGGAAAGACCAAGTCTGGTAAGAATGGGAAGTCAGAAACCTTCAGAGGAACTGTGATGGCTTGAACAACAAATGCCATTAATCTGGAGATAATAAAATCCTTTAATCTGTTTTTAATCTCTGTGTTTTTAAAGCTGCCTCTTAGAAAGTTAAAATTAAGTGATGTTTTCCATCCAGGTTCAGTATTTGGCAGGATCAGAGGGTCTTGTGTAGTACGGATGAGACGAGGTACAGTCCTCCCATCTTCCAGCTTGTGTGTCATGGCAGATGGCTGTATCAAAGGCTCACATTTCTAAATCTTGATCCTGCTTCTTTCTTTTTGCCAAGAAGTTTAACTCCCCTTGAAATCCCTCCTCATGACTTATGTCTTCTAATTGTTTTTTTTCCCTCCACTGAAGCAGGGTTTCGGGTTTTTTTTTGGTTCCTAAGGATAAAATATGCCTCCAAGGAGTAATTGGCCTGACTGCTCCCTCTTGCAGAAATTCACTGGAAATCCTCTGGATTTTTGCTATCAAAATTTCTTTGGAATATTCTTTGGAATTCTGGAAATCCTACTCCAATGCTATGCTATTGCATGAGATAGACTAATAATTTACATACCATTTTCCCTCTTTTTCAATCCTTAGGGAGGACTGTCTCAACTAATTCTTTTTGCCAGCTGGTAAAAATACCAGTTAAACAAATTTTCTTAACTTCAGTCCATGACAGTTTAATGCCAAGGGAGGGGAAGGGAGAAAAATTAAGTGAGCTGCTTTTTGTTTTGCTAGGGTGGCTGGTTACACCTCAAGAATCAGCAAAGGTGCTATTTCATGGTACAGCAATTTTTACCTGATGTCAGTGAAACGATGCAGGTGGTGCCAACTGGCTGCCCTTTGGCACAGATCTCATTCAACAGATGGATCAAGCCATATGATATCCACTTGTTTCAGATTATGGCTGTACAAAGGTAGTCTTTTTATGTTGACGCAGTTTTACAGAAAAGAGGAGATGAAGGGAAAAGCAAAAGATACTGGAAAAAATTGATGTAAAATTGTAGGGTTAGGTGATCCCAAGAGCACTCCATTATGCCTCAGGGACCAGGCTTGAATCCCTCAGGGAGAGCAAATGGCAAAAGCATGCAGCTATGCAGTTGCTGGTCCTCTTGCTCCAAGTGCCCAACAGGCAGCATTTAAAAAATGGAGATAAGAAAGGTTGGCATGTAAATGCTTGGCATAAATTTTTGGGAGGAACTATTTTCTCATTTTTTGTAACCCATCCATCCTCTTGCCAGAGACTTAAATATTGAACGTGGGCCTAAAACCTGTTCTTTTACTGAGGTCAGTTCAGTTAGAAGCTCATCATCTGAAGTGTATGTAGCTGAGGTTATATTATTACCAACTCCCTAATGACTGATCAATTATTAAACAATGATTGAGCTCATCAAAGAGATGTATAAATGAGTAATTTTTGTGTAATCACCAGAAAAACAGACCTCTGTACTGCAGTCTGAAGAGTGGCCAAGGAGTGCATGTGCCCCCGTGCCCTCCTGGACACCGGCTGGAGGGAGCAGTTGGCCACCCTCACAGGACTATCCACAGCTCAGTCTCTAGTGCACTGAACATTTTCTCTCCCAATCTCAAAACATTTGATCTAATTTTGGTGAGGATGAGAAGTGATATAATAAAGAAAAAAAAAAGATCCCAGCAGAGTGAGTACTGGAAAGAGATGAACTGCCTTGAGGATTTTGATCATGACATTTAAATTCCAGTCTGCAGTTCATGTCATTCTATTTTATTTTGTTTTGTTTATAAACTTTGTGATGTAATCACAGACTTTTTGGCATGATATTTTGAAATTATCTAAGCCCTTCACCTTAAAATGCACTTGCATTTGGTTGCTTATCTTGTTTATGTTCAACTTCTATTGGTTTCAAAGGTTCAAATTACCCAAGGTCTTTCACTGAAGTTCTTTACAACTTCAGAAAAAATAGTAAATTATTGTTCATAGGGTCAAAACCGCCCAACCAAACAACAAACGAAGCACCTATTTAAAGGTAATCTGTGGGTTTCTTTTTCTACATAGCTTTTCACACTGTGACAGAGCCTGTGTGTGTGAGAGAGAGAAGAAGAATGGATAAATCTAGGAAAAAATTTACTGAAGTCATCGATAAGGCAACAGTGGCTGCTAACTTGCTGCATCGTGATGAACTGCTTTTTTCTTACAAGGGAATTCCCTACACTACCGCTTTTTGCAGTCCTGAAACGTTCAGAGCCTTGGAGTCCTTTGAAGCAAGAAGTGATGATATCATTTTGGCAGGATACCTTAAATCTGGTGAATTTACTTTGCTTTTTTTCATAAATAAGCTTATGTAATGGCAAATAGGTTTGTTCTAAGTAAATGCAACATATACTATATGACACGTAATATTATATATTATAATAAATAATAGTATTTAGAATGTTCACAAAATTTTGTGAAACTGATTTTGTTCTCAAAAAGCACAACAAATTAATTATGAATATTTTATATGGGAAATTTTCCACAAGACTGACAAAAACAATCTGATTTGCTTTTCTATAGCATATAAAGGTTTTTGTTATCTTTACTTTTCATAGTTTTGAAGTTAAATGCACGAATTGGAGAGAATTAAAATACATTTTTTTACACCAGAGATACTCAGATCTCTTGATATTACAGGAGGATCTGCTCTCACATTTGTATTTGTAAGGTTGAGAGGTTTATGTTTTTACACAGAATGGAGTTTTCAGTTCCTTCAAATGTCATGCTGCATATTCTTTAGTTTATTTCACATAGATGTCAGGAAACGGACAGGCTATCAAAAATATTTTTGTAGTCCTTGAAGTGATCACACTGTTCTTTAATTATTAGAAAGTCAAGACGAGATCTTTGCTAGGGTTGCAAATTTACCCTGCATATTTGCTCCTTCTGCCTGAAAGCACTGGTCCATATCAGAGCCACAGGTTTGGGTTAGATGTGCCTCACATCCATTTCAATCTAGCTGTTTGTCTCTTCCAGCAATTGGTTCACACTGTCTTACAGTAGATAGTCACGGCTGACAGGATTGTAAAGTTTTTGCTTTTTTATTGTATTTTCTTTTTGAAAAAATGTCCTGCACCTGAAGGCAGTTGTTAAGACTGTAGAGAGAAAGATGTAGGAACCCAGTGACCAGAAGTCAGGAAATGGTAAATTCAAAATGGGAGTTCCGTACAGGCTCTTTGTCATATTTTGGATAAAAATATGATACTGTGTGTGGGAAATGTCACTTCATAGAGTTTTTTCCTATTGTTCAAGAAAATGAGTACATACAGCAGAATTTTCAGATCTACTTCTACTCCTGTGTTGAAGTACTGTGACCCATCTTTCTTCCTAAAATAATCCAGCACATCAGAAAACACATAATACATTACTTTTTACAGTACAGGTTTACCACCCCAGTCCCCCTTTTATTTGTCACAATAAAATTTATTACATTAATGCAGGTTTTCCTAGTTGAATCTTAGTGGTTCTTCTCCTTTATTAGTTAGTTTACAATAGCAAGTTAATTTCTGGTGTACTGAACCATTCAAGTTGGAGAACTATGTCCTTATGAGGAGCAAAGATAAGATCCTGAGACGTGATTGTCGAGACAGTCAGTTGTGATTGCATCACATGAAAGGAGACCAGGTAACTCACCTGTGGTAGTTCTACCACTTCTTGACTTCCCTGGCAGATCCATTTCTGTTTATTCTAAAAGTTTTACGACAAATTCTGTATTTTTCTTCTTTCAGGCACAAACTGGGTAAGTCAAATCTTAACTGACCTGATAGCCATATCTGAAAAGAAAACACAGGGTAGGGAAAGCAGTGTGAATGATGAAGAACTTGAAGAATTCCCCTACCTCGAAGCTGGAGATGCTGAGAAATATGAGGTGAGAACAGAATATGTATGAAAATTATCAAAATTATGTACTTCAAATACTGAATATATGGTGTATGAATTATTCCATTGTTTGATAAGAACTCTCACACTTCTTTTTATGTGGCATCTGGTCGGGATGAATCTCATTGGGGCTGCCAAATACTGAGGGATAAATGAACACTTCAGTGGGCATGAGAGTAGCACATACCCATGAGATACACAAGAGCTGCAGAAATTCAACATAGCATCTTTTGTATTTAAGAAGAGCTTAATAAAATGTCAAATTACGAAATATTAGCTTTTGTCTCTTTTACTAGCTCTTCCTCCTCACCCCCTCTCTCAGTGCTTCAGCTTTCACACTTATCCAGTTAGAGTCTGTACCTTATCTCTAGATTTGATCCCTTGTCTAACAGAACTGAAGAGAATTATCACTGAAGGGATTTAACAATGAATAGTCTCTTTCCAGTTGCTCAGGGGCTTTTGAAGATCAGAGCTACTCAGAGCAGCCCACTAATATCCCAGGGTAACACTCGCAATAAAAACCCAAACCACTTCTCTCAGCCAATAACTGTTGATAAGTTTATAGAGGCATTATTTTAGCATAGATTGATGAAAAGAATACTAGTACTAACTGAACTGTCCACTTTCCTCCTTCCAATTCTTAAAGCGAATGACCAAATTACCTTCTCCAAGATTTATGGTTACTCATCTCCGTCCTGAAAACCTTCCCAAGTCTATCTTCAAAAACAAAGTCAAGGTGAGTGCTGATTTTAATGTCTTGAAAGCAAACACTTCAACAGATTTGTTTTTAAAAAGCCAGTGTAGCACTCTTCTGCCTCTTTTCAGAATCACTCTTAAGTGTTTAGCCTAGCCATTTCAACGTACCTGTTTAAGTATTGCCATTCATCTCACTTAACCTCAGTTTATCCTTATTGGCACCTTTGTGATAGTCTCCACAAGCAAGTTGCAGGGCTTTAACAAATCCTCCAGAGGCAAAATGTATCTTGACAAAATTTCCTGTGTGAGGAATTTTATGGTGGTGTTGCAAGTGAGGGATTCAGTGTGTCAAATTTCAGAGAGAATTTGTATTTTTGTGATTTCTTCCTGCTACCTAAATGATGAATTATTCTTGTATTGAACAAAACATGCTTAGATTCTGCATAATTAATTAGGTTAAACTATAAAAGATAGTTTAATAAGTATAGGCAACCATCTTCATATGGTCACAAAGCAAAGTTAAATACTTCACCTTCTGAATTTGGAATAAAATTGCTACTTCTGCAAGTAGCACACAAGATATTAAAAATCCCCATCTGCAGTTATAAAGCGTATTATTATTATTAATGTTGTTTTAATGCTATAGTCTGTTATGTCTTTCTCTAAAAATAACTATTTTTTTTTCTAGATATTGTTACTGCTTCGTAATCCAAAAGATATAGCTACATCTTTTTACCATTTTTCCAATAGCATGTCTACTCTTCCCTCCTATGAGACCTGGGATGATTTCTTCACAGCTTTTATGACAAAGAAAAGTACAGTATATTATTCTGTCTGTGTCAATTATTCAATGATTTGTCTTTGTCTAAAAACCATTGTACTTAAGTAAATCAGCTTCACTAGGATTTTTTGGTTTACAGTACAAAAGCAGTACGAAAGATTAAAGACAGAGAATTAGAAATTTTAACTGAAGTTTACAGTACTTGTCTTACTGCTTGAGGATAAATCCTTGTCAAAACTGCACTTCAACAAACTTCTTTAACTTGTACAAACTGATATTTTTCCCGGGAGAAGCAGTTCTTCCTTATCTCTATTTTGGGTTCCCTTTACCCCTCCTCTCCCATGTCCATCATCTTGTGTCCATGGAGACATATGATCACATCCATGCCAAGCTGGATGAAAGGAATTATTTGGACCAAGTCTAGGGCATTAAAAAGAGAGAAAAGAATACCACTATTTTAAAATTACATGAGTTTGACATAGCACATGGCCAGCAGAAGGGAGGGTTCAGCAAGGTTTTAGACTGGATTAAGAGATTCTGTAAGATGGTCTGCAAGATGATAGCTCTTTGGTGGACTCACATCTGTCTTGAAATACTAACAAGTTTTGCTGTTCTGATTTACAAATGGTATCATATGCCTGAGCCTCAAGCAGAACCTGTAATTCCCACAGAAGGGTGTAAACTCTGCCATAGACATGATTAATAAAGCCTTTGGCTGAGAAAACACCTTAATGAGTAAAATTTGGTTTATTTTATAAGGAGCTTGTATAATCTTCATTTATGCCTCATCTTAGGATCCTTTTGTTTTATTTAGTGGCCTGGGGATGTTACTTTGAATACCTTTCTGAATGGAACAAATATGCTGATGAAGAAAATATTATGACAATAACTTATGAAGAGCTAAAAGAGGTAAGGTTATCAATAGTAATAAATATTTTGTACTTCAAGGGACATTTTTTCCTAAATTAATTCACCATTATATTCATGTAGGGTATTGAAACTGTGTGAGATAGATTCTTGTTTTGAGGAAAGAAAAGGTGAAATTCAAACTTAAAACCCTTCTTAACATTTTGTCTGTGGAAATGATTCTTGTTTTTTATTTATCTGTGATATAAGCCCAAATAATCTAAATGACCAGTAATTTTTTGGGGAGGAGCTTTTATATATTCAACAGTGTAGATTTTGCTCACCTGTAAATCATGTACAATGTTATGTAATCTATAGGAAGAGAGCTCATAACTCCTCCAAAATAATTACAGAGAAGAGAAGCACTATGTACCACTCTAGACCTACTGAACTCCATGAATATGCTATGTATGTAGCCAGCAGAGAGATACAGGGAAGTGTAAACACCTTGGAAAGTTGCATAATTTGTTTGAAAGTCATGTGGTATGCGTCAGAGACTGAAAGAGTTCATGCCTCAAACATTGTTATAAAGAAGTTTTCTTATTGTATCAAAACTGTATAAAGAAGCTGCCCAAGCCCACCCCTCCCTAATAGATGGCTGACTGAAACTTTGGACTGAGAGTCAAGGTGCTGAGATTAGATAAAGGGAGACCTATTGTTCAAGCATCTCAAATGGGGGGAAGTAAACAAGACTGAAACCCAACAACTGTGCTGAGAATCTTCCCTAGCCGGGAGTAGGGGAGGCCATAGCCCACAGACCCGTTTTCTGGGAACAGGTTTGTGCAGATTTCCCCCCAGCCGAGGTGGGGGGAGCAGGTTTTGGTGTGTCGTAACCTCTGCTCAGGGGCAGTGAACCCATCCTCCCTTACACAAACTGGCTGTGGAACCCCTAACCCTGGGAGGACCACAACCATGGGACATTCATGTGGGAGGCAGCTGAGGAGGTGTCTTAATGCACCACAGAGCCCCCCGAAGTGCCCCCAGACTCATTCCTGAGGCCTTGCACCACAGNCCCCAGACTCATTGCTGAGGCCTTGCACCACAGGACTGCATGTGATGTAAAGTGATGCAAAAGACCCAGAGTCTGTTGCAAGAGACAATGTCAAACTTGCCCCACCCTGCTCCGGGGAAGTGCCTGGATTTTCCTACCTAGCCTGAACATGTATTAATCCATTGGATTCTATGTTTCTTGGGGTACCTTCACCACCAAGAAGACCAGATGGTGAGGATCAACGGAACATCATTGGGATCCATGGAGTGGTGATATTTTCTTTAATCTGTCTCTATCACTCTCTTTCTGTGTTCCCACCTCTCTTCTGTTTCTTTCTCCTCCTTTTTCTCTTTCTCTCTGATATTTACTATCAAATAAAATCCATACTATTGACACTGGCATATGGTCTCATTTGCACCTTAATTCAGGCAGAGAAATTTCTAAATAATTTTAATAACTGGACCTTAACAGTATGTTACATTCCTCTTTCCAGAATCGTGCCCTGGGAGTGAAAAACATAGCTGCTTTCTTTGGGATTCCACTGACTGAAGAAGAGCTTCAGCTTGTGGTAGAGAGGAGCAGCTTCCAGTCAATGAAGAAGAACTCAGAGAAGACCCATGGGGCATTTGGCAATGTTCTCTTTCGCAAAGGTAGGAAGCTCCAAGTTTTTCAGAGGTAGAAATGTCACACTCTCAAGAACTTAGGCCATCCTTTGCTCCTCTTTTTTTGCACACATTTTCACATTGCAAGTTAGTATCAAGCAAGTTATCACTGGTTTGCTTGAGAGGACTAGTCAAGGAGCAGTGGTGAGGAGGATACCCTGCAAGGCTCTGACAGCAGAGCCATTTTTAGAGGTCCACTGATGGCTGGCAGGAAGGAAGAACTGTCATGTGTCTGAACTCCTCTCCACCTCTGTGCATGGATCACTGATTGCTCAGCCATTAGAAGCTTACCTGAGCAGGCAGCACTGGGCCAAAGTCAGCCTGAGTGGCGTGATCACACGTTTTAGGAATCTTCTAAAATGGCCACTGCCAAATGCCTAGTCACTCTTACAGGTTAGAAGTAAGCCAGGCATGCAAGAATCCAGGTACGCATGGGAGGGGAAACAAAAAGGAACCGCTTTTGCAGTGTAGTGTAGGGGACACAGACATGAGAAGGCTGTCACAATCTATTTCTGCATTTTACATTAAAGAAGTCACTGGATAAAAACTCAAGCTGCCAAAGGAGCAGAAACCCAGCTCTGTCTCCTACCAGATGATTCTTAATCAGTCCTTCATGATCTTCCACTTTGTCAGTCATAACTGACTGAAGTAGAGAGCTGTAAGGAAACATGACTTTAGGCTCTCTTTTTGAACACAGTCACCTGAAGAGGAGCATGTTCTTTTGCATTATAACAAAAGATTGTTCACAGATATGTAGCTCCACTGATTTCATGAAATTATATTGATGTAGAAATAAGTAAATTTTTATCTGGAAAATGGATCAACACTATATAGAGTAAATTTTTATCTGGAAAATGGATCAACACTATATAGAGTACAATGCAATAAGAATGACAGATCTATAGAATAAAAAATAATAAAATTTCTTGCTTTTCAAGAGTTTCTTTGCTTCTTTGAAGGTGATGTAAGTGACTGGAAGAACCTTTTCAGTGAAGATCAGAATGAGAAAATGGACAAGGCATTTGAAGAACATATAGCAAGAACTAAACTCGGAAAAAAGTTAAAGTATGACGTGTACTGCAAAGCCTGAAGAGATATGAAATGTGGTTAGAGCGAGGCAGACTCAGATAATCTGAGTGCTATATACTAGAAAACTAGATCAAATGATCCAAGCACCTTAGAATTACTGTAATAATCATTGCAGCAGCCTTTACAGTGACAATGATGAATAATGGGCTTTTGTTTTATGGTGAGATCTTTGGTTACATCCATTTGCTGAAGAAGATGTCAGCTAACCATATTCACAAAACCTCATAACTTCGCACAAACTAGATCGAAGCTAGAGGGAGGAGAAAGAAGGGGAATGGGGATCAGCATTCTTAAGGATTTTCATCTCTCTGAATGCAAAGTACTAAGACGGATTTCAGATTATGGGCTGGTGTTAGCAAACAAGATTCATTCAGAAGCACTGCTTTTATAGAGCAGCCCAGGTTGGAAGAGACCTTGAAAAATCATCTGGTCCAACCTTTCATGAGAAAGGGAGCCTAAATCAGATTCTATCCAGATATTGTATCTTGAAAACCTCCAGTAATGAGGATTCTACCACGTCCCTGGAGAGGTTGTTCCAGGAAATGATTGTTCTTGCTGTAAAGAATTTATTTCATGTATCAAGATTAAACCCCTTCTGATGCAACTTGAACTCACTGCCTGTTT
>VZRJ01004327.1:0-53551 GCA_013397565.1 Ptilonorhynchus violaceus
CGACCCCGGCCATGGCGGAGCCTGGGCTCGCGGTGCGGAGGAAGAGCCGCTCCAGCTCTGAGCGCAAGCGGAGCCGGGCCCCGGCGCAGCCTAGCGCCGCCAGCTCGCCGGTGGCTCACAAGAGAACGAGCTCTGGTGGCGATGAGCCCCCGGCGGAGGCCCCGGTACGGGATGGCGGGATCCTGGGGCTGGTGGCGAGGCGGGGAAGCTCGATCTGGGGAGGGGGCGAGGGGCGGGGAGGGCCGTGCTTTGTATGAGAGGAGATGATGCCGTTTGTCTTTACCTTTAAAAAAATTGATCTCTATCAACTCTCGGCGCAGGCATCCTGCCTACTTGTAGGGTCGGCTCCATTGAGTCAAGGCATGTATTCCTGTAGAAGTCAAGCTGGGTTTTCCTCACAGGCGGCATCAGACAAAACGCTTTTGTGTTAAGTTGGGGAAGACTTAGGTGACTTCATCTGATGTGTGTGCTCTACAAGCTATTCTGCCTTCTGTGGTGTTGCTTCAGGGTATTAACAATACCTGATTTGTTTTTACAGTGTGGTAATGATAGTGAAGAGGATATGTTTGGTGACTATGACAGCTTTTATGGAAACGATTCATTGCTGGCTCAAGTGGATGATATCGAACACAAATACCTGGAGGATAAAAATATGGATGTGAAAGCAGCTGGAGAAATCGTACTTGGGAATCTCCAGTCAGGAATTCACCGGAAAAATCAAGATAACTTTTCTGCTTCAGAAAGTGTGGTTGTCCTTAAAGCTGACAGAGAGGGTGATCGCCAAGTGCATGACAGGGACCTGGCTGATGGCAATGAAGACCTAACTGAGTCTATTTTAGATGACTTACCATCGTCGCAACTTTTGTATTTTGAAAAAATGGATGAATTTTCTTCTGCTTCTGAAACACCTCCAATCTCAAAAGGGAGGGGTGAACATGTGAATTCTTCCTTGGACAAAATCAGGAGCCCATCATCTTTTTGTGCTGGTGCTGAACACAAGAACAAATCTAGTGACTCTTCCTCGCACTCTAAGAGTGTTTTATTTAAAACTGAGAGTCTTAAAGACCACCTGAAAAGTGCTATGACTGGAAATGCCAAAGCCCAGACTCTGCAGATCTCTAAGACCAAGCAGCTTAAAGAAGCTATTTTATCTGAAGAGATTTTTGTGGCTAGGAAAACTATTGAATCTTCTTCTGTTGATATAGGCCCTTTTTATGGATTACCTAGCAAGGTTAAAGATTTATTCAGACAACTTCGAGGGATTGAAACACTTTATGGTAGTGTAACTATTGGTCTGTTGGAAAAAAAAATACTAGTGGAGTGTTGTCTGTTTCACCCATTATACTGTAAAAATATTTAAGGTAATGCTTAATGTAAACCATGTTGGAAAGTAGTTGTTCTGTTTTAGAAAGTGGCTATTTTGGTGGTTTAGATAGGTGGGAAAAGTTCATCTGGCTTGCAGAATACTTTGGAAGCCTCCATCACCAAAGACTTTTAGTGATTTATTGAGGAAAAGCTCTCAAACACTGGGCTTAAAGTATTCTCTATGAAACATAGGCATTTAGATATTGACTAACATGCCCCTGGGATTGCTGATAGCTCCTTTTTCATTTTGCAGAGTGGCAGCATGATTGCTTAATGTTAGAATCTCTACAGCACAGAAAGAACTTGATATACTCATTGCCAACCAGTGGAGGAAAAACACTTGTAGCTGAAATAATAATTCTCCAAGAATTACTCTGCAGGCAGAAGGATGTTCTCATGATCCTGCCGTATGTTGCCATTGTCCAAGAGAAGGTGTGTGGATACAGTGTTTCTGATACTGCTTTGTTTGATACATATCTCTTCTGGTACGCTTTTTTACTAGATAATTTGGCTGGTTTTCAGCAAGCTCCATGATTTTTATGAATATACAGCGGGAAGTGAGCAACGTCTCCTAAATGCCAGGCTGAGGGTCAGTAATTTTGTAATGGAACAGACATAAATCATGAGGTGAAGATGTGGAGTTATAAAGTCAAGGGTGCTGAATTTTGAAATAACGGCTTTTTGTGGTGTTCTGTTTAGTTCTGCAGTCTAAGAGCTGGGCCGCCCAACTTGCTAAAGAAATGGCCTGGATACAAAAACTAACATTTTTTGATATGAAGGGAAAGTGTATTTTAGAGAACAGATGTAACCCAAACTTGATAAAATGTGTAGATACTTCAGTTTTGCAGGTGGGATAGATAGTCTTAGCTAATGTGTTTTCACTAATTGGAGCAGTTGATTGTGGTGTGGGTTGGTTTTATGTACATTGAGTTCTTGAGGCAGTTCTGAAATCCAAAATGAGCATGAGTTTGTTCTCTAATTGATTTTCCTTTACAGGTTAGGGATTTATCAAGTTTTGGGATAGAATTGGGTTTCCTGGTTGAAGAATATGCAGGAAGTAAAGGAAGATTTCCACCAATCAAAAGGAGAATAAAAAAATCTCTTTATATTGCTACTATAGAAAAAGGACATGCTCTGGTGAACTCCTTAATCGAAACAGAAAGAATTGATGACCTCGGCCTGGTTGTGGTAGATGAGGTAGGCCACAAGATATACTCAGATTTATCAGATCCAAGTTTTTTTAGATTTCTAATATGCAAGTATTAGCAAGGAGCAGTTCTTTGCTTGCTTGGTTTTGCCTTGAGTGTTCATCATGAAATTACTACTGCTTTTCTGTGGTCTGAATTGGCACATAATTCTGTAATACTGAAAGTTATTTTTCTTTAAATGAAGCATTTATTGCTATATCAGAGTAATAGATTTTATATTGAGAGATCTACAGTGTTAGTGGTTGGTGGTGAATTCCTTCATAACTACTTGTCAGCTAGAAGTCTCTAACGGATTACAAAAAAATCATAAATAATTTTAATTGCATGAAATGTATTTTATGAAGCCCAGAACTTAACTCTTGGATATGAAACCATGCAACTTTGTGTCTGGTATTAATAATGACCCAATGAAACATTGCAAAAAAAGAAGAATACCAAATAACATTTGGCTGTGAGAATTGCCCCTTATTCTGCTTTTCAGTGGTGTGGCTGAGTTTTGCTACTAAGGGTTGATTGTGGGGTTGAATAACATGGATAGCATCTAACATGGATGTTTAATTCATGGAATGCTTTGGGCTGACTGACCATACTTGATCACAGTAGCTTCTAAACAGAAGGCAGCTGAAGCAGTAACTTCTAGTTTTTCTGGATGCTGGCTGCTAGAAATTTTTTTACTCTAAGTGTTGCTTAAAACACATTTTGTTTAAAATTGCCTGAGACTGGTGAATACAAAGATCTCCACAGTGACTGTTTACTATCAGGAGTTAACTGTTTGTGTCAGATGTGGTCTAGTTAAGTGGAGGGTAAATCCTGTTGTCTGCATTTGCTCTTGAGTCTGTTTTTCTGTGATTCTTAAATGTTATTTAAATGAGGTTATACATCTGAAAAGAATTTAGCAGTCAGAATTTACAAGAGAGATATCATGAGGAAGTTCTACAAAGACAATTCTGTAGTATTTTCTTAGGTCTACGTAATTTGGGGGTTTTTTAGAAATGCTCCTAACTCAGTAATATCCTTGTGTTTTCTTTTTCCCTTCTGTGCACAGCTGCATATGCTCGGTGAGGGAAGTCGTGGAGCAATATTGGAAATCACTCTTGCAAAAATTCTTTACACCTGTAGTAAGTCATGGCTGCAGTTAATGTTATTAACATTTTGTAGTGATGGCATCTTTAAAGAGAAGTCATGCTTTTGCTTTCTGGATTTGTGGTGTTTTGGCTGCTTTTGAAAAACATGGCATGACTCCATGTGGTGACAGCATTTACTCATTTAAGCATTAATTGACCCTCTAATGATGGGCTGGGTGTTTTTGAAGCTTTTTTAATATTTCTCTGGGAAATCCTGAATATTGTCAACTGTCTTTCATTTCTTTGTAGGAGCTCGTTAGCCATGCCAATTAAATGCTCCTTTTTACATTTATGTCTAAGGTAGTATTTTGCAACTTAGTATTATTTCTTAGTTAGTGTTTCTTTAGTAGCGTGTTTTCCCTTCAAACCTGCTACTTTGGCATTTTAAAAGACTAACAGTGAAGAAGCAGGCTTATCAATTAAATACTCAGCAGAAGTGTTAAAAATGGGTAACTTGACAATAAATTCATCTCCACTTCTGTTTTCCAGAAAACACACAAATCATTGGCATGAGTGCAACATTAAATAATGTGGGAGACCTGCAGAAGTTCCTGCAAGCAGAGTACTACACTAACAATTTTAGACCGGTCTGTATAGAGGGTACCATGAACTAGGAAAGAAGATATTTGCCTTTAAAATTACAGTAAATCTGTTTAGGATTGAATCACAGCTTTTGTGCTTAATTTCTTGGCATGATATAATATAAGGCCTGCTATTGCTTGCCGTTGCTAACAGTATAATAAATAACACTGTCCAGTTCTAAATGCACAAATGCAAGAACCTTTATACTGTCATGTTAGGTTATTTGTGTCATTTTAATAAACCAATTCCTAAATTACAGCTACTGTGATAAATCATTACAGTGATATAACTAGAATCTGTACTACTGGTGCTTGAATACTGTCAGGAAAATGGTTTCTGAGTAGTTCATGGGATGCAATATTTGTCATTTTTCATTACAATTCGATGCTTTATCAAGGCAAATAATTAAAACAATTAACTTCTTTGAAAAATTCTCAAGTGTGTGCTTGTGTGCAAGTATGTACATGAACTGTGATGCCTAGAAAAAAGCTGTCACTGTTACATAGCTTTAGAGAAAACTTAGTAATTTAGCTAAAGCTTCTCTTTGTGGCTTCTCTCTTGCTAGGTAGAATTAAAGGAATACATAAAGATAGGAGACACCATTTATGCAGTTGACAGCAAAACAGAAAATGGCTTCGCTTTTTCACGTCTCCTTAACTTCAAGGTAAAAACAAAGTGCTTATAGTTTCTTTGAACCATTGTCACAAAATGTATTCTTTTAAACTGATCTGTTTACAGACCTTTATAAAGAAGTAGGTTAAACATGATAGTTCATTTGTAGTACCCATGAGAAAGAAGTGGCAGGCTTTGGGAAAGAAAAAAGCCTTCAAATACTGAATGCTTAGCTTGATTTTCACTTCTTTTTTACTCTTCAAGGTAGAGCTTTCTTCAGTATTTTGACAGGTGGACAGTAATGCACTTTGAGTATTCCAGATACCCAGTGCTTTATATTTGGGGGTAGATTTTGTCAGCAGTTGAGCACTCATAGGCAATACTCAAAGAAGATATCTTTTTTGGGTTTTGCCAGCTTCCTACTGCCTTGTAGGGATTCAATTCAACCTTTACAAAGAAAAATATGTCTTATGGTAGGCTGCCAGTATCACTAGTAACAGCACTATGGTGTTGCTAAAAGAAAATGAAGTATTAAGGGAAAAAACAAAGAATTCGATTCGTACATTCATGTATCCCTCAGTTCAAGTTAGATGTGTTTAATAAACTCTTTCAAGTGAGGATTGGGAGAAAAGCTTATCCTACAACTTCTTGGCATTCTGTCACATTAAATCCAAAGGGGGTATTCTAGTGATGGTTGAGAACAAGCATTGACTATTTAGGTTATGACTTAATTTCTAAGTTTTAATATTTGTCAATCCGTGTTTATTATAGTACTCTAGTAATCTGGAAAAAGCAGATCCTGACCACATCATTGCACTGGTTACTGAAGTCATTCCTGAATATTCCTGCCTAATCTTTTGTCCCACCAAAAAGAACTGTGAAAATGTGGCTTCAATGGTGTGCAAGTACCTCAAGAAGTAAGTTTCTGTCATTTTTTTTAATTATATGTGGAAAAAATTGCTTACAATTTAGGATTTGTCACCATCTAGTTTACAAGTGTCTTTTCCTGGTGGTTAGAAGTAAATACTTTGAACACGGAATCCTGTAAAGTTGCTAACTGCATAAGTGATAGCAAACAGTGAAAGGCTTAGGAAACAAAGGCTTTAAAAAACTTCTTACTTTTATACCAAAATAGTTGAAAAAAATGATTGTCAGGGAAGAAATACTAAAGAAAAAAGTGGAAAAGCATACTAAATTAATCTTTGTGTCCCTTCAGCACTGGTTTCTGCAAGCTTGGAAAACAAATGTTTTTCCCTGTAGCCTGGTGTTTGGTCATGTATTTTACTAGTTAACTGAGTATCTCTGTTCCATACCCACTGCATGAATCTAAGTTATAAAACCTAAACTGGGCTTCATTAATAAAGAAAAGAAAGTAAGATTTAAGTTTGGTTTCATTTAAATGTGATTCAATCAACTCATAATGATCTAGCAAGTTAAATTTTATGTAGAAAAAAATTATATTAAAATAAACAACCCCCTTCCTTGCTATCAAAATTGAAACCATTTTTAGATGTACCTAGAATCTTCACTGCTGGGCCTATTTCCTTTCTTTGGATACCCAAACAGTCAGTAATTCATCCCTTCTGTACCTGTGCTTCCAAACAAGAAAATACTTCTATTGCAACTAAATCAGTCTCCTTTGTATTGCTGTTTTAAAGTTACTGGAAATAACTATTTCTCCAACTTAGAGAAATGGATGAGGAACAGAAATAGACAGTAAGCATGTCTCTTGATATTTTTTTTTTTTTAGTTAATGATTGGTCAAAGTCTAAAGAAATGCTTTTCCTCCTCCAAGAGAATTTAGAGCTCACAGGGAGAAAGAGAAAGAAGACCTCATCAAGAACCTAAAGAATATTGGAAATGGAACTGTCTGTCCTGTTCTGAAGCAAACAATCCCTTTTGGTATTGCCTATCACCATAGTGGCCTTACAAATGATGAAAGAAAAAGCATAGAGGAAGCTTATTCTTCAGGTGTCCTGTGTCTGCTTGCTTGCACAGCCACTCTGGCTGCTGGAGTCAACCTGCCAGCTAGAAGGTTAGTCACCAAAACATATTTCACTTTTTCATTGATTTTTGCTTTGTCAAAAAAAATTGCTTTAACAAGTTGGAAATCTCAGTGCCATTTAAAGTGTGTTTCTGCTTTTAGCAGCAAATGGGAAGTATAAGGGATTTTGTGTTCGTCTTGGGACACAAGACTGTGAAGTTTTTATGTAGGAAATGTGAATCAGTAGCAAGTTCCTCAGAGTACATAACTGAAGAGCACTTACCTAAGTGGATTAAGGAAATATTAATAAATTGAAGACATGCTTCAGTGTTTTTAGTCATGTTATTCAGGAGAATAGTGATTTCTTTAGACACTGTCCTAAGAACAGTGTTTCAATTGTAAAATAATTTTTTTCTGAAGAGTTCCAGTTTGAGTATGTTTTAACGGAAAAATTTGTTATCTTTTTATATAGAAGTTCTGATGATAGGGCTGCTGTGCTCTGTGTGACCAAAGACTGTTTGCTAAGAATCCATTTCTGTGTGCACATATGTTGGAATAACACTTCTGAGGGGAGGAAGAAATTCATACAGACAACTGTTGTCTTTTTAGCATAACTGATGTATGGTCAGTGTTGCTTATGTTGTTCCATAGGTTACGACATATTTTATGTCTCAGTGATTTTCATCTTAAACTCAGGCCTAAGAGTGCGTGTAAAAACTAATTTCAAAGATTCTTCAAAACATGATAAACATGGCTTATCATTTAATAAACCTTAAATTGTTAAATGCTTTACAATTGATTTATCCATTTCTTCAAAGAGGTGCATTCGATTTTTATTAGTTACTAGGTAAGGGGCACATATAAAGAATGAATTTGTTACATTTTATTGCTGCTTTAGTAATTTGAATATAAAGCATAACTTTAATTAAAGACTTCTTTACAGGGTTATTCTCAGAGCTCCTTATGTTGCCAATGACTTCCTGAAGAAGAACCAGTATAAACAAATGATTGGCAGAGCTGGTCGAGCTGGCATTGACAGTGCTGGAGAAAGTATTCTCATAGTGCAAGAAAAAGACAAACACTTGGTAATTTTTACAAAGCTGTTGGTAATTTAAATTGTTGGGTTAAGATAGTGGAATAAACAGGAGGAGCTGAGCTGCCTAGCTTAACTTTTGTTCATTTCTTAAAGTTGTATTTGACTTATGTAATAATACCTTTAAATTACCTTTATGTGGTTTGTTTTCAGATGTGAACTGTAAACTTTAGGTGTTTACACTTATTTTCTTTATAAGCTGAATCATATCAGGTTGGGGTTTTTTTAAGTGTGAAATTAATGCATAAATATTTCCCCTGTACTAATAAATTTCCTGCTCTTTTTAGGTTCAGGATTTAGTTCACAGTCCTCTGGAGAATTGCTACAGCAATCTTCTGGTGGAATTGACCAAGGGAATGCAGAGCCTGTTGTTATCTCTGGTTGGACTGAAGGTATCAGTTAACTCTTCTCTGTGAGTAACTCAAGTGCTTGGAAATGCCAAGAAAATGTTGATTCTGTAGAAGAAGACAGACTGTTAAACACTTGGGCTTGCAAGTTCAGAACAGCTTCTAGTCAAATAAGGACAAAGATTTGATTAGTCTTTTTATTTAACTCAGTTATTAACTAATCACATAACACAACAACTACCTTATGTGTAAAAGCAAAAATTATCTCTACCTTATTGTACAATACAGTGTTAATATTTCTATTTCTGATACTTGATTCGAAATACAAATAGAAACAGTGGAAACAAATTAACATAATGCAGTAGCTTGAATAATAGAACAGATGGAGAGTGGTCCCGTCAGATCCACCATAGAGTGTCTATCATTCTATTTGTTGTGATGTATTTCTATAGAAACACATCAAGAGGATATCAAAGTCCTTTTCTATTCAGTAAATTTCTTCCTGTATCTTACTAGAAGTGTGAAATTATAACTTTAAATATGCTAATCACTTTCAAAACTGATGCAGATAGCAGTCACCCATGAGGAAGTGGACAATTTTATGTGCTGTACATTGCTGGGTGTTCAGCAGCAGCTGCTGTCTAGAGAGAAGAGCCTCTCAGAAATAATTAAAGATGGGCTAAAAAATCTAATTGAAAAAGGACTCCTAAAAGGAAGAATATCTGAGCAGGACAACAATTCCAAATGTACACTGACAATCACACCCTTGGGGAAAGCTACATATAAGGGTAAGGCTTTTTTTATTCTTATTATTTTTTTATTCTTATTATTAAACTGCGATGAAAAATAAGTTGTAGAGAAACAGTTTTACTAAATGATATCCTGGACTGAAAATGGGGATGTGATGGGAATGAAGTGTAATAATATTGTTCCCAGTGGGAGCAAAACCAGAACTATACACCTAAAAAAATGACTTAAAGATTTGATTTAGTGGTTGTAATCAATGTGGCTCAGGACCTTGTTTTTATAATTAACTGTTATGAACAGGTATTGTAAACAGAAGGGTTTCTTGACCTAGAGGGAAGCTTAAGAGGGAAAGGGAGCATAAGACATGTATCAGGAGGGTCTGTTTTCCTGTCACAGCATAAAGATTTTGGGGTATGGGATACAATTGAAATAGGATGAATCTGAAGGATTCCTTCAATCTACAACATTAATGTGGGATTTCCTTAAATCCAAGGCATTTCACAAACACTCCAAAACCACACAGAATGAACATACATGTGATTGCCTTTCCTCACTTTTGTTTCACTGCTCATGTTAGGTGACAACAGTTTTTCAGGTTACATTTATTTCTCTTCAGCCCAGGCATAACAAGCTTTTGTGGAAGACAAAGACAATATTGACTCTAGTTAAAATGTACTACACTTAACTCTGTGTGCCTGTTTATAATTGTGCTTATTCTTACCCTGTGTGCTTATTCTAGGTTCTATAGACTTGGCATACTGCAATCTTCTGTACAGAGAATTGAAGAAGGGTTTGGAGGGGCTGGTTCTTGAGAGCAATCTTCATCTTCTGTATCTGGCAACTCCCTATGATATGACTTCTACCTGTAGCCCAGATTGGATGATATACTTGAGACAGGTGAGAATTTGCTAGCAAACCTGCATTGGGGCATACAGTAATCCTGTGTATTACATTTGCAGTAGGTTTATAGGCATAGGACATGTAGCTTGTGGGGTAACAGTTTGATGGAAACATACTCTGTTTTGTTTTCAGTGACAAGGCAGAACTGCTTTCCTCTGCTGCATAAAAACCTAAGTTCTCTTTTGCATCTATAGTATTTGATTCTGTTTGGGGTAAACAGTGGCATGAAGCATATCTTGAATTGCCAGTACTCCCAGTCCTGACTCTAACCTTGGAGCCTTGCCATCACCAAAGTCTGGTTTATCTCACACAAGACTTTCCTATAAACTAGTTGTATGTAACCACATCGTTGTCGTCCTGCAAGAAAACCAGTATTAAATGAATCAAGAGCCATATTTACCATCTGATGCTCATTCATTTCATCTGTACTTTAGGGAGCAAAATCCTCTAGAGATTTAATCACTGTTTGATATCTGAGTCTAATGCTAAACTCCAGCCATGAGTGTAACTATTACACTGTGGCTGGTGCCTTCCTACAGACTATGCTTGTGTCAGCCTTAGCAGCACAGCCCTTATCACGGTTTTGAGTGCTTAAGATCCACCCATAATTCAAGTGTTCACTTTCTGTGAAGTGTTTGGTTCTGTGGGAGTACTAAAAAAGATTTAATTTTGTTAAAATGAGGCATTTAGAGATGGACAGTTACAGATAATTCAAACACGTAGGCCAAGAAGCTGCAGATCTGACTCTGTCTAATGACTGTAGTAGTAGTCTACTGATTCTATAGAGGTATTGAAAAACATTTTTTCACTGTAAATAATACACTTGTGTTTTCTACAATTTTAAGAGATCTAAATATCTGAAAATTCTTTATAAAATCTTGTTTTAGTTTAACCAGCTAAGTGCAGCAGAGCAAAAAGTAGCGGATATTGTGGGAGTACCTGAAAGCTTTATTACAAAAAAGGCTTCTGGTCAAGCCATCAGAAAGGTAGGCTGGAGATTTCTCATACCTGAGATGACAATTGACATTGCATTTGATTATTTATAAATTCTAGATTCTTTTTCTGCTAGTGTTCTTTGTTAGTGTTCTGATTATTAAAGTTCTTTTAACCTCATTGATTGGTTTCTGTAATGTTTAATGTCTTTGGGAGTAATATAGAAATGCTTCTGGGCTGTGAAGGGAGATTAGAAGAACTGCCTTGTAATACTAAAAGAAAACCTGCAGTGTGATACTGGCTCTGAATTCCCACTTGTTTTGTTCCTAGAATGTGAACAATGCTGTGGTAAACAGGCTCTACCTGACATTTGTCCTTTACACCCTCCTGAAAGAGACCAATATTTGGAGTGTTTCAGAGAAATTTAATATGTCCCGAGGATATGTGCAAAATCTCCTTAATTCTGCTGCCTCCTTTGCCTCCTGTCTTCTACATTTCTGTGAGGTACTGTGGTAAAAGAATGTAAATAAATTCTTTGGGATTTGGTTTTGCAAAATGTGGAGTTTGATTCTCTTACTTTAGAACTGACTACAGGTGTTGTATTCTACCTTTACTCTGCAAAACAGTTTCTTTACCTTTCCTGTTCAAAATTATTTTTCCTGTTGAGAAAAGCATGCTCGTACAGTGACACTTCTGATAGTAAAAGCAAGCTTTATGCACTGGGAATGTGTGAAAATATACAAATTCTACAGGGCATTGATCAGTGGCAGTGCTGTTGGTGAAATAATTGAAATAATGCATTGCTTATCCTTCAGAACTGCCCCAACTTTGGGATGTCCAGCTGAAGAGTGCTGAATACAACTCTACAACTGTCTGAAAGGATAACTAGAAATAAGTGTTTCCTCTGTCTAAAAGCCAAATATATGCTTGTTGCCCCAGCAGAGCTTTTGTCAGTCATGTCCCCCGAATACAGAACTTAAGATCTGATTTTTAGCCATCTTTGTCTCTGCAGGAATTGGAGGAATTCTGGGTTTATAAAGCCTTGCTGACAGAACTTACCAAGCAGCTGACGTACTGTGTTAAGACAGAACTCATCCCTCTGATGGAGGTAGCAGGGGTTCTAGAGGTCAGTAAACCTGGCTTGATGAAATTTTTTAATGCAAACTTGTGTGCTGGATGTTACTGTGCCTTTCAAGTGTATCTGGAAGATCAAGCTAATTTGTTACTGAGAATTCAGCATAATGCAGATATTCCACAATGGCCTGGAGGCTGGGGAGAAAGTGGTCTGTTGAGGAAATGGGAGCTGGAGTCAGTGTTTTTCTTCTGGCTGCTGCCGCAGCAACTGTGAAATTACTGCTATTTCCTATTCTAATAATCTAACACAATTTTGTACTTTCAGGCACGAGCAAAACAGCTTTACAATGCAGGGTACAAAACTTTAGCACACTTGGCTAATGCAAATCCAGAAACTCTGGTCAGGATGATTGAGCACTTGTCACGACGTCAAGCCAAACAAATTGTTTCGTCCGCAAAGGTAAGTTAGAAACAGAGTGATAAAATCCTGCTTCAGAACTCCAATATGGCAAAAGTGGATGTTTGAATGACATTAGAAGTGAAGGATTCAGTTTGCTAATAAAGGCATTAGTGGATATTTGTGATCCAAATACTCATCTGTACTAAGAACAACGTTATGTATAGGATAGTGCCAAACTGTGCTCCTTTTCAGAGGGGAAGCAACGGGCAAAAATGTTTGACAGCTTGCCTGATGAAATGTGGGAATTAAATGACTACATTGGTCTCCGTGCTGAGTCTCAATTCTGCCAATATCTCAGGACACACCTGACAGAAGTTCTAGTGGTAGTTGGGACAGAAGAATAGGATTTTCAGGGTTGTAGAAATGGAAACCAACAAGGTACAGGGTTAACTTCACCTGTTTCAGTTGCTTTTGTCATGTGCTGTTATTCTTTCCTTCCTTTTCCCTTTTGAATATGCATCATGAGAAAGGCCTTCACTTAACATCTGCCTCTAAGGCACACTTAGTGCCTTGGGAACAAGTAAATAAACTAACTGGGAAGTTAGAAGAGTGCTTTCATAGGGTCCTGTTCTCCAACTGCCAGCAACAAACAGTTCAGGGCAGTGGATTAAACAGTTGCTGATATCAGGAGTCCTGTATGGCTGGTGTAAAATGCTGTAGTAAGAAATTTCAAATAAAGCAAGAAATTGGCAACTCGGCAGGCACAACTTACGAATGTTTATTTCAACATGGGAATAAATATTTAATGTTAAAAATGTTCCTTAACAGTTCCAGACAAAACTGTTTATGTTCTGTAAATTTGGCATGTTACGTGATGACAGAATCCAGAAAAGCAGCTCTGTGCTGTATGAATTTTTGTGTGACTGCTTTTTATATGGGTGTTCGCTAATCAGCAAAAAAAATGTTGGTGGGAATATTTGTCCTTTGAGGCAAAGACACTGTGGTCCTGGGAGCAGCAGCAGAAGTCTTTTACAGACCAGCTGCAAGTTTGGAAAGAAACACTGGTGTTTTAACCTGTCTAACAGCTATAGCTAATGCTTGTATTTGTTTCCCAATTTTTATTTGGTTGGTTTTTGTCATTGTAGATGCTTCTGAGTGAAAAAGCTGAGGCTTTACAAGAAGAAGTCGAAGAACTCTTGAAGGTGCCTACAGATATCCCAGGGACCCACTGACCAACTCTCATGAAGAAGAATCATGAATCCAAAATTTGGATATTTTAAAGTTTTTAACTCTCCTGTTTAAAGCTGCTGTAATGTAATAAATATTTAATGTCTTTTGTATACCACAATTTTGAGTGAGTTCTGAGTTCAGAATGTTTCCTGGGAAGTTGACTTCATTTGAAGTTTTGGATTATGGACTTCTTGAGCAATAGGGCAGAATCATCTTGATTCATTCCTGGTTTTAGACATAGCCCTGGGAGTGCTTTGGGGATTGGACTGACTGCCCGGTGTGTCCTTCTGCTGGGACCTTATGTTCAGAGCTGTCTTAAACAGTATCTTTGGATATTCCTTTTAGAACACATGTGCTTGAGTGAGCTACTCCAAAATTCCTGCTACAGGATTCTCTGTACTCTAAATGCAGGTAATGGAAGAAGAGAAATAGAGCTGCAATTCATAACAAAGAAGCTGTCCCAGAGTTGTGCAAGAAATTATAAATGATGCCTAGTTTTAAGCCTTCTTAAAAAATGCAAATATCAAATTCATATTCAGCCTTTGGTAATTCCCTCAGATGATTCTTTCAGGATGCTTTTGAAGAAGTCTTCCAAACAGAAAGTTTACCTTTTTTTTAAGATTTTTTTAACTTCTTGCTTAAATGTGAAGACTAAATAAAGATGACATCTTGAAGAACTGATTTTTGAGAAGCCCTGTCAAGTTCTGAGACTCCATGGGCATCTGTCAGTTACACTAGTCAGGATTTTTAAACGTATCTGAACCAGATTTGCTCCAGCAAAAAACCAGGCTTCATGAAAGTGGTTTTGAGGATGCCTGAACATTCCTCAGTTGTGATACAGTAAACTTTTCAAAGCTGGTGTGTAGTACTTGGCAATGACTGCACATTCAGACAGCCTTGAAAACTCTGGCAGCCTGGTGCGTTAAATCATAGAATCAGAGAATGGTTTGGGTTGGAAGAGACCTTAAAGATCATCGAGTTCCAACCTCCCTGCCATGGGCAGGGACACCTTCCACTAGACCAGGTTGCTCAAAGCCCCATCCAACCTGGCCTGGAACACTTCCAGGGATGGGGCATCAACAACTTTCTCTGGGCAACCTGTGCCCGTGGCTCAGCACCGTCACAGTAAAGAATTTCTTCCCAACATCCAATCTAAATCTCTCTTCTTTAAGTTTAAAGCCATTCCCTCTTGTCCTATCACTATCTACCCCTGTAAGAAGTCTCTATCCCTCTTTTGTCAGAAGTCCTGGAGCCTTCTCTTCTCCAGGTTGGACCATCCCAGCTCTCTCAGCCTGTGTTCATAGGAGAGGTACCCCAGCCCTCTGAGCATCTTGGTGGCCTCCTCTGAACCTGCTCCCACAGGTCCATGTCTTTCTTGTGCTGAGAACCCCAGATCTGGATGCACTATTCCAGGCAGGGTCTCATGAGGGCACGTAAGTAGTTTTGAATTATGGTAGCCAGTGTACTGGCACACCTAAATATGGCACTTCTGGGTAAAATTGCGTGTCTCTTCTCACTAAAGGAAAAGTAAGAGAAACCTTAGTTAAACTGTGGGTTTGTTAGGGTAATTATGTTGGGGTTCTAGAAATAAACAGGAATGTTTTTAAATCCGGTGGAGATGTTAGATGTTGAATGCTTGACTGAAAGTGGTGAAAAACCGATGAAAATGCCAGTATTTTACTGCTCATTTTGTTGTTGCATTAGAGAAATCATAGGTAGCAATGGAATAAATTCTTTATAAGCCTTTATTTAGCAGAAACATGCCTCTAAGACCATACTTAGGATACTTCATAGTGGCTTAGAGAGTTTGGGTAGGTGCAGTATTCGAGTGCATTCAGAATTAAACCAGGTCAGGAATTTAAACCCAGCACTTTTTAGAGGCAGTGTGATTCGTTTCCACTGGTACATCGAGTGCCCACAGGGGAATCCTCTTACTGATATTTACGTGCCTAAGGCGCAACTGGGTTTGGAAACGTGAGAAAATGTTAGGTTGGTTCTAACAATAGTTGGCCCTCAAGGGCAGAAGTAGTATTTGCCACGACTTGAGGCTATGTAATTCTTCCTCTTAATGCCTAGCCCTTCTAATTAAGATATATTTTTGACCAAATTATAGATAATATTAAATTCTCTATTGGTTTGTGTTGCATTCAAAAGACAGATGATGCTCACTCCAGCGTAACTGTGAATACGTAGCTAAGCACTTGATGTAGTACCCATGTGAGAATGTCTTAGTGAAGACCATAGGACCTAAGCAGTTGCTTTAAATGTTTTTTGGTGTTTGATGGTGCTTCTCAAAAGTTTGATAGAGTCTTGTGCTGATTTTTGGGTAAAAAAAAAAACCAGCAAATTACTATAAAATTATTCACTATGAGTACTGAGTTATTGCAGTAACGGATGTTATGGAAATAATCCATTAATTGCTGCATTTACTACAAAGTAGTTAATGAGCCAGTAACCTCCATCACAATACTTTGCATGATGTTTGTATTTTCATGCTAATTAAAGTGTACGTTTTTATGTATTTATTTTTATATAGTGGAGGGGAACAGCAGGAAAAAATTATTCCTGCCAGTTGCTAACTGTAGTCTCACACTGTACATCACTGTTACACCTAGCACTGCTGCAGGATCAGGTTTTGATGAGATACACATTTAGGAATGAAATCAAGTATTCCTTACAAATGCCAGAGCTCCTGTGAAAATGGTAGGAAAAGCTGGTTTGAAACAAGCGTGTGGTTTTGGATCTGCATAAAGCCGGTCTGGAAAGAAAAGGAGGCTGGCATTTGTTGCCTCTGCTGTTCTGTTTACACAGGCTGTGCTCTGCCAGATGGATGAGTGCAACTCCCCCAAGGCTTTCTCTGTGACCTTTGAGAACATCAGAAGTGAAATGAAGGAAGCTGCACTAATTTGCACTGAAACTCTGCTATATGTAGCTTGTCTTATTTTTCTGAAATCAAGCTCATCAGGCGAGGCAGTATTCCGTACTGCTTTTTCTTTCTGCAGTATGTATTAATGTGTGATTAAATGCTTTTCATATAAAGCTTTCTTACCTGGGCTTTTTCCATGGGTGGAGATGTGAGAAGGGAAAAAAAAGGAATACAACAGATGCTGGTCATGGTATTTTTGTGCTGCCAGATGATGCTGAGGTACTTCAGTATCAAGTAGAGTAGGCTTATAAAATATATCTATATATAACATGCAGGTGTTGGAATGGGTGTGCATTGGTTTGGTAAATGTCTGTTATGGATGGATGTGCTATGGCAAAGCTCGTGCTAAGGATGGGTCCAAGATGTTCTGGAAAGCAAACATTTCCTCACTTGCTTCAATATTTGTATCCTAAGGCCTGTGTTAAAGGGAAAGAAGCAACATTGATGGATTTATCTTATTTGTGTGCCAAATAATTGTGGGTGCTTCAAAGCTAAGGTAGGTCATAAAAATGTGCTCTGTAGGATGTTCCTGCCAATGTCTTCATAACCCACAGTAAATTGGATCAGAGCTATTGTGTGTGCAAGTCTGTTCAGGTGCAGAGTAAATGTTCTTGACCAAAAACCTCAGAGTGTATTTCTTAATCTTTATGCTTATTCACTCCACTTTCCAACTTGCCCACATAGACCAGTTCTTGTGTTTGTGTGATTCCCTTCCTTCCCCTGAGCCATAATTCTGTGCTTTCAGGAACCCCTGTACATAACTTACTGAAAACTCTCTCTCTCTGGGAGGATTGGTAAGAGGGTCAGGTTTAGGTTAATGTTTAGCTGTTAATTTTCATTGTGTGAATGAGATCTATTGTGTTCCTGTGTTCTGGAAAGCTGTTTCCATGCGAGTTAGTCCTGCCTAGCTCTCACTCTGTCCTTCTTGTTAAAGCTTCATTTCACCTCTGTGTGCATTTCAAACTGAACTGCTAAAAACGAGACCCAAGGTGTCATTTCCATCTCTGAATAAACAGTGTTTGCCACCTCAGACTCCCATAACCATCTGGGTTCAGAAATAAAACCAGCTGGGAGTGCTGAGAGCTGTGTGCTGTGTCGGGACAAGGTCTGGCTGGGGGGTTGGGAGGAGGGAGTAAGGGTAGCTTACAAAATCACTTTGATTGGCATCGCTGTTTTTACAGTTGCCATGCTTTCTTGGCATCAGCTTAGTCTTAGTCTTAGTTTCATCTTCCTGTGTAGAAACAGAGCAGTACTCTGACATAGCTCTGTTCGTCTGCTCGAACACTGCTCTGTCACAAAAATTGTTTGTCTTTTGTACAGACAGCTCTTCCCTTCTTAATTCTCTTAATATGCACAGGGTAAAGCACTGATATATGTAAAAATATATATATCAGTTCTTGGTGCTTTTCCAGGAACAGCAGTGGGGCCCCTATTAGCAACAGCATGGCACCACTGCTGTTAGACAGCTGAAATTCCTCAAAGGTTTTATTTTTAGTTCTTTCTAGTTACAAAAACCTAGTCATCTCAGTGTGTCGAATGGCATCACTAGCGTGGGAGAAGCAGAACTGCCTGACAGGAGCTGCGTGACCAAAGCATTTGAATGTCACAAGGCAGCAGCTAGGCTTTGTGTGGAGTGAGGAAGTGGGAGGGGATGCTCATTTGGAGCTGCCTTCAAATAACACTCATGTGGGCTTAAGCCTAGACCCAATTCTTAAGTGCTTCCCTTGTAGCCCTGTGAGCTACTGACCCTCTGTACTGATCTTCCCTACTCTGCAATATTTAAAAATGGGTACAAAACCATGTGAAAAATGCCCAGACAAAAGCTCCCAAGTCTCATTTAGTACCTCAGACTCTTAAGCTAACTCTGGAAGGCATTGTTTTCCAGCTGCAAGGTTTTGCACAGCATGTGCTAGACTTTACATACACACATCTATATGCAGCAATCAAATCCAAAACATAGCCTTGACCATTTGGAACACACACCTTGTGCCTCTGCAGTGAGAAATACAGCACATTGGCAAGTGACTCCAAGTGCCCCTCCTCAAAGAAGCACAGTGAGGAAATGAAGGCAGAAGTAGTGAATTCCAACAGAAAAAATTGTGAATGGGCTGCATGTCGCCTGACAGCTGTTGACCTTTTCTGTACCTGTAGTAACAACCTTAACTAGGTGTGCAGCAGTGATTTATCACACACTGAATTACATACTTATATCCTGGGTTTACTCATGGGGCTGGGTAGTTTGTTTGGAGCTCCAGTCATCTGCTGATAGATGAGTTATTCTTCTGGCAGATAGTCACCCCAGCCCTTCCTGGGGTGTAGGCATATAATTGGTGCTGCACCCCCAAAATGGGAAGCATTACCCTGACTAAGATACTGAGACAGTCGGAAGTGTCACTGATGTTTCCTCTTTGGCAGAGCCGTGGATGTGTTTATCAAAACCAGAGTTAATTTGGTCTAGTTCTTCTAGTTCCGGTGGAGACTGACTTAATAGTACAAAAATGTAGAGCAAGTAGGAACAGGAAGGGCCAGGCAGGCGAGCACTTGAGCCACTCTGATTAATGCCCCGACTTGGGTGCGTGTGGGAAGAGCTGCACCCAAATAAAGTAACAGATTTGCAGCCTGTTCCAGCAGACAACTGTTTTGAAGACAAACTTAGTAAGAAACATGGATGCTTTGGGATGAACTGATGCAGGTGGGAAAGGTAATGGTGCTGGTAGGTGTAATTGTTTATGATCTCTGCAAATGTTTCAGTAGCGAGCATAGAAACTTAGAAACATAGAAACATTCTTTCAGTCCAGAAACCCAATTGTTTTCTGGGCTGCATCAAAAGGAGCATGACCTGTAGGTCAAGGGAGGTGGATGTCTCCCTCTACTCCAGATTCCACCTGCAGTACAACATCCAGCTCTGGGGCCCTCAAAATAAGAAAGATATGGACCTGTTGGAACGAGTTCAGAGGAGGCCATAGAGGTGATCAGAGGGCTGGAGCACTTCCTCTATGAAGAGAGAGCTGGGCTTTTTCAGCCTGGAGAAGGGAAGATTCCAGGGAGACTCTAGAGCACCTTCCAGTACCTAAAGGAACTACAAGACAGCTGGAGATGGACTTTTTACAAGGACAAGGAGTGGGGAATGGCCTTCAACTGAAGGAGGGTTGTTTTAGATTCGATGTTAGGAAGAAATTCTTTCCTGTGAGGGTGGTGAGGCACTGGAATAGGTTGCCCAGAGAAGCTGCAGATGCCTCATCCCTGGAAGTGTTCAAGGCCAAGTTGGATGGAACTCTGAGCAACCTGGTCTGGTGGAAGGTGTCCCTGCCCATGGTGGGGGGTTTGAAACAACCCAAACCATCCATCCTGTGATACTGACTAGTACCTGCTCCGTGGCTGCAGCCGGCTCTTTCCCAGGTCTCCCTGGCAAGGCCAGCTGTTGCCGAAGAAGGAGTTTCGGCACAGGCTGAATTCTGCAGGGAGCACCTGGGGGGCGGACACAGAGCCTGCCTGAACCTTTTTTGTAACAGTAATTCCAAGTTTCATGCCTCTCTAATTAAACAATACGCTTGTTCCAACAGTGTAGCACTGGCAGGTGGGTTTCAGCCTGACACGTCCGTGTGCTGCTGTGGCTCGGTTTCCCGCGGAGGAGGCCGTCGCTGGGATGCCAGGCTGCCATCTCCGCCCTGGAGCAGCAGCCTTCAGCCTGTAGCCATTTTCCAGCCGGCTGGCTGTGCACCGAGCTGCCCAAGGCCGCTCGGGCAGGGCGGGATGCCGGAGGAGGCGGCTGCAAGGCTGCAAAGGTGTGAGCAGGCAAGGAACCAGCTGGAAACACGGGTTCATTTTGCAATGGTTGAGGCGTTTGGGTAACCCCGGGTTTCGGGTGTCTTGGCGCTGATTGGAGGCTCGAAGATGCTGTTGGAACCCTTCCAGAGGGTGAGGAGCATCCTGCTCACGCCAGCCCGGTTCTTCTCGGCGGGGAGCGGAGCGCTGCACCCCCGGGCCCGCCCTCCGCGGGGGTGGTGCCGGCGGCGGAGCGGAGCGGCGGGCCAGGAGCGGAGGATGCTGCTGCTGCTGCTGCTGCCGCTCCTGGTGCTGCTGCCGGCGCTGGCGGAGGGGCAGCGGGCGGCGGAGCTGCGGCTGAGGCTCCGGGGCAGCCCCCGAGGGGAGGTGAACCCGGCTTTCCTCTCCCTCACCCTGGACGCCAGCCTCGCCCGGGACCCTCGCTATGTCGCCCTGCTCAGGTGAGCCGTCTCTCGCCCCTTTGAGCAAAGGGAAAAGGGAGGCGGACACGGCAGAGGGGTCCCCCGGGGCGAGGGAAGAGGTTCCAGGCAGGCAGAGAGGTCCGCAGCCAGCGGGGTGGGGGAAGCCCGGGCATCCCCGGGGGGGAACCGGCAAAGGACCCTCGGAGAGAGCTAGGGGGAACGGGGAGCCCCCCATCCCCGGAACTGGGGTCAGGGAGAGGCTGTTGGATCCCCTCTGCTTCGGGATTCACTAATTCCATCCTCCCAGGGCAGAAGATAGTATCTTCCGCAGGTGCGAGCCGCGCTGGCTCGTTTGTGCTCCGGGAAGGAGTGGCTGGGCTGGGCGGGTGTAGGGAAGGGTCAGTTCGGGGATAAACCTGCAAGAAGAGCTGCTTTGCTAGCAGAAAAAGAAGGAGAAGGAAACCGAGGGAATTGCGGTTGTTTGGCCTCGAGAAATGGAGGATCCGGGAGGTCCTTATCACTCTCTGCAACCACCGGAAAGAAAACGAGGTTGTAAGGAGGTGTGGGTCGGTCTCTTCTAGGTAACAAGTGACTGGATGAGAGGAAGTGGCCTCAAGTNCGGAGCGCTGCACCCCCGGGCCCGCCCTCCGCGGGGGTGGTGCCGGCGGCGGAGCGGAGCGGCGGGCCAGGAGCGGAGGATGCTGCTGCTGCTGCTGCCGCTGCTGCCGCTCCTGGTGCTGCTGCCGGCGCTGGCGGAGGGGCAGCGGGCGGCGGAGCTGCGGCTGAGGCTCCGGGGCAGCCCCCGAGGGGAGGTGAACCCGGCTTTCCTCTCCCTCACCCTGGACGCCAGCCTCGCCCGGGACCCTCGCTATGTCGCCCTGCTCAGGTGAGCCGTCTCTCGCCCCTTTGAGCAAAGGGAAAAGGGAGGCGGACACGGCAGAGGGGTCCCCCGGGGCGAGGGAAGAGGTTCCAGGCAGGCAGAGAGGTCCGCAGCCAGCGGGGTGGGGGAAGCCCGGGCATCCCCGGGGGGGAACCGGCAAAGGACCCTCGGAGAGAGCTAGGGGGAACGGGGAGCCCCCCATCCCCGGAACTGGGGTCAGGGAGAGGCTGTTGGATCCCCTCTGCTTCGGGATTCACTAATTCCATCCTCCCAGGGCAGAAGATAGTATCTTCCGCAGGTGCGAGCCGCGCTGGCTCGTTTGTGCTCCGGGAAGGAGTGGCTGGGCTGGGCGGGTGTAGGGAAGGGTCAGTTCGGGGATAAACCTGCAAGAAGAGCTGCTTTGCTAGCAGAAAAAGAAGGAGAAGGAAACCGAGGGAATTGCGGTTGTTTGGCCTCGAGAAATGGAGGATCCGGGAGGTCCTTATCACTCTCTGCAACCACCGGAAAGAAAACGAGGTTGTAAGGAGGTGTGGGTCGGTCTCTTCTAGGTAACAAGTGACTGGATGAGAGGAAGTGGCCTCAAGTTGCACCAGAGGAGGTTTAGATTGGATATTAAGAAAAATTTATTTACTGAAATGATGGTTACGCATTAGAACAGGCTGCCTAGGGAAGTGGTGGGATCACCATCCCTGAAAGTGTTCAAAAAACATGTGGATGTGGCACCTGAGGACATGGTTTACGTGGCTTAGTGAACACGGCAGTGCTGGGTTAACCTTTGGATTTGATGATCTTAGGGGTCTTTTTCAACCTTAAGGATTCTATGATTCTACAGAGCAGAGGGGTTATGTGTGGCGAGGCTGGGGGCTGCTATCCCTGCTGCTCTGCAAGCCAAAAATCATCTGAGCCCTCGAGCAGCTTTGCAGACTTTTGCCAATATAAATAAATGCTGAGGAGGGTCTGTCACTGTCAAAGCTGAACCAAGAGATTCTTAACATGAAGTCTTTTTTCCCCCTGCGTAACACTGAACAACTCTGGACTGCTGAGTGATGGTGTTCCCTGCCCTGTTTTTTTGCCTCTGATCTCTCTCCTGCCTTTTCTTCCCTGCTTTTGCTCTATTTTTTGGCATATTATTCTTTTTTTGGAAGCTCCTTTAATTCTTTCCTTTCCATCGATCTGATCCTCCAGCCCTGATTTCCCTCCTCCCACCACTTTCACCTTTTCCTCCTCACCGAGGAGTGGGAAGTCCCTGGTGGCCTCTCACCTGCTGTTTGTCACCACGGAGCAGACAGTGCCTTACGCGCCCGGCGTCCTTTGACGCCTCGTGGTTTCCCCCAGAGCAGGCTGGGTGTCGGTGCTGCACATCCTGCACGGGGTTTGCACAACTCGCAGAGGCAGGGTTATGTCCTTTTGTGCTCCTGCTTTGATGAAGTTAACGCCTGTCCCAGCGAGGACTCTTAATCTCTCTTGGGTAGAAAAGTGATTGCTTTGGCTGTTTTTGATGGAAGTTGGGACTGATGGTGTAAAGTCAGCGTTGGGTTCACCTTCCCACAGAACTGTTATGTTGGTGTTGCATAAACAAAATCAAAAACTCTAGGAAAGAAGGAGGTTTAGGACAAAAAAACCCCAACCTGTTTTGAAGTTTTGCCTTACTTTGCCTCCAGGATTTGACTCCCTGCCTGTGGCCATGTTCCCTCAGGTATGTCCTCCCCTTGTTGCCTTGTAAACACTCTCCTGGCTCACTTGGCCGTCAGCATCCCTCCTGTACATTGCAGAGGGCTGGGATGCAGTTCCAGCAAGGCATCAGGAGTGCCCTGAGGCTACTGGGTAGCTCCAGGTCCCCTACTGCAGCACGTCCCTCCAACTACTTGCCACGTTTACCCTCTACATCAAAGCTACAGTCTGCACAAATTTAGTGGTTTTCTGGTTTTGGACATTCCCTCCTCAGCAATCCCAAGCTGCGTGCCCTGGCAACGGCCCTATCCCCAGGATTCCTGAGGTTTGGCGGCACTGAGACAGATTTCCTTATCTTTGATCCCAACAAGGATTCAACTTCGGAAGAAAAAGTCCTCTGGGAACTTCAGGGGCAGCAAGGTAAAATGGGCATCAGTGTGTTAGACTCAAAACCATCCTGTGTTTTGGAGGAGACTTTGATGCAGCCTGAGGTTGCTCCAAGGGCACAGCAGCAGCACTGGGGGTCCTCCACAGGGTCTGCATTGCTATCATCCATGGAGAGGAGATCTCTAGACTTTTAGCATGGTTTGTGGGAACAGCTGTGCCAGCCGTGGGAAAGTGAGAAAGGATGCAGGGGACCTCATATCCACCCTGGCATCTTCTGGGACTCTCCCTTTGCTGCGCTCTGCTCCTTGCAGCAATCTTGGGAGCTCCCCCACTGCCTGGCAGGTGGTCAAGGTCAGCTCAAAAGGTGTGGCTTCATTACAAAAACTAAGCAACAGATGGAAGAAATGATCTGAGGAGATCAGAGTTTCTGATTTTTCTGTCTTGGCCAGAGAGCTGGGCTGGGGATTGCAGCCTTGCCCTCCTGTCACTGTGACAGGGCAAGTGCTAACCCACTGGACCACTGCCAACTGCTTGAGTTGGGTGTTTTCTCTTTGAACTTAGCAAAAGTACATAAATCCTTCAAAAGGTGTTTCAGATGAAAGAGATTCCATCTATTCCCATGGTACATAGCATAACTGTGCAATCCTACATTACTGTACTACTGGTGATGCTTGGTTTTGAAGCTGAGTGGTACTTTTCCCTTCATATCACGTTGCTAAGTAGCCACTTCCTGTGACTCTGGCCCATGCCTTCCTCTCTGGTTATGGTTTGTTCCTGGTTTGCACGCCAAGAAAAAACATGAACTTTGAAGGAAAAGTGTCTTATGACTCCTGTTGATGCTGCTGCTGGAGCTGAACGGGGAAGTCAGCGCTTTGCCCTGCGCGAGACAGGCAGTGCAGGAAGCATTGCCCCAGTCCTGCCCACAGCAAGGTGTGCCATGATTTCTGCCACACCACTTCATGCCAGGATGACTTATCTGCTCCTCGGGCACGGCAGCCCATGCTTTGTCAGATCACTGGAACAAGGGTTCACTGGCTGTGAAGACGAGGAGTTAATTCCTATCAACCTTCTTCTGCTCTACAGAGGCTTGTGGCTCGAGGCCTGCGTTTGCTGCTGTTGAGAAGCTGCTGCTGGCCCAGTGGCCCAGCCAGGAGAAGCTGATTCTTGCCGAGCAGAACCGGAAAAAGCACAAAAACACCACCATTACAAGTAAGACTTAAAGAGGGGGGTGCAATTCTCTGCCCCGTGGTAAAAGGGTCATAGGCTGTTAGGAGCTGAAACTACTGAAAAAGAAACATTTCACCCACTTAGAAAAATATTCAAAGAACTCTCTTTATACTGTTTGCCATGTCATGTTTAATAGTATTAAGCTGTGGGAGTTGGGAGGATCTCAACACTTGCAAGATGACATGTAGTAAGGCCTGGCCTCCTCTGCCCAGCTGGAAGAGTTTGGCACCTCTGGAGCATGAGGCTAAACAAATACAGGCAGTAAAGATTGTTGCTTGGCCAGAGCTCAACTAGCACACTGTAACCTTGAGATAAACACCCCTCCTTTCTCCTCTGTGCAGGAAATACACTGGATATTCTCTACAGCTTTGCAAACTGCTCAGGGTTTCACCTGATCTTCGGGCTCAACGCCTTGTTGCGGAAGGGTGGCTTGCAGTGGGACAGCTCGAATGCCCAGGCACTGCTGGACTACTGCGCCTCACAGAGGTACAACATCTCCTGGGAGCTTGGCAATGGTAAGTGCGAAGCCCGCTTCTTGGCCAGGCCAGCCATCACCTGGAAAAGACCACCACAGGGTATGGGCTGGTATTGGATGTTTTGGATGATGACACATAAAGGCAAGGTGATGTTTTATGAAGAAACATTAAGGTCTTAATTTGCAAAGAGGGATTTCACAAGAAGACACAATGAATGAGCAAATTGAGACGATTTTGCTGCTCCTGCCAGGGCTTTGAGATGATGTGAACGATGCCCCACAAGGTGCAGGATGTCACCCGTGTGGACTGGCTGGAACAGAGTCCTGGAGAGCAGCACACTCTATCCCCCAGGCTTTTGGTGTCATGCTCATCACCTTCAAATATCTCACCCATACCATGCCAGATCAGATAAAGCCTTAGGGGACTAGCACTTCCCCTGTGGAATGAGCTGCCCTATTTTCTGCCCCAGAACTAGAGTGGGATGTTGATGTGCACGTGTCTTCCCCAGAGCCCAACAGCTTCAGGAAGAAATCTGGCATCCACATTGACGGCTTCCAGCTAGGGCAGGATTTTATTCACTTACGCCAACTTCTGAATAACTATGCCCTCTACCAGCATGCCAAGCTCTACGGTCCCGATGTCGGGCAGCCCCGGAAGCACACGCAGAGACTGCTGAGAAGGTAAAGGGTGTGAGGCACCAGCAGCACTCCCTGGGGTGGGGCAGTTGTGGAGGATAGTGGCTTGTCTGCCCCTAGATTCAGGGGGCATGAAGAGGCATCAGGGCAGGGGTTGACCGATTTTTTTTTTTTTCCTCTTGACTGAGGACAACTGAAATCTTACCTGCATGCAAGAGCTCAAGGCTTAAATACTCAGCCAGTCGAAACTCAGCTGCTGGCAGTACATCAGTGGGCCACGTTTTTCCATTGAGCACTGGCTCTAGGCCTGTGCTAACAAGGGCTTTTCACCTGAGAAAGACCAGTGTGTTACACAAACACTAATCCATCCTGCCAGCAACCTGCTGAGGCAGCCAGGCTGCCCAAAGCCTGCTTAAAAGCCATGGCAAGCCTGGTCCCAAAGCATTCCCCATCACTACTGCCAGCTGAGGGAAGAGGGGAGGGCTGTGCATCGCGTCTCACTGGTCAGAGGGCCATGACCCATCATTGGTACCTGATAACCCACCGCTCTCCACCATTCCCTCTGGCTGCAGCTTCCTGAAATCGGGAGGGAAGGTGATCGACTCTGTCACGTGGCACCAGTAAGTACCACTTGGATACCACCATCACTCTATTACCCGTTTTCTGTACAAAATGTCAATTTGAACATCTCAACAGAAAAGAGGGGGATGAGATTCCCCTTTAGGCAGTTCTCAGGGGCCTCTCCACAAATTCCTCAGTTCAGAATGAGAGATTAATTGAGGGAGCATGTTACAGAAATGCTGAAGCCTCCAAAGAGTCTGCTGGGTGCAGGGACCCAAAAGCAGTGGTGGGGGATTGTAACATAGGCACAGCAGCAGGGAACGCAACCTGTGCAAGATGGTCATTTTGCTTGCTCTATCTATGTCTGCTTGATATGAATGAGAAGCCCTGCATGTCTGGCTGACCCTTCCCCATGGAGAAGTGCCAGCAGCTCCTCCTGCTCCCTTGCTTTCGTTCTCCAAGTCATTTGAGGCTCTGTGGGGGTAACTCACCCTCAGATCCCACATGCAGTGCAAGCAGCACTGACGGTCCCAGCCCTTTGCTCTTGTGCAGTGGCTTACACGTGCAGGTTTAAAGTGCTCAGGTGGGCAGTGAGGTAAGTTGGCCTCAGGGCCATGAACTCCACATGTTTGAAAGTCATTTCCATGTGAAGGCAGTTCTCTTTCCAGAGTCAAAGGCAGCACAGTGACATGCAGCGGTCAGGCGATGGTGGGAAAAGATGCATATTCTTATTTTTTATATATATACACATACATGACTTACCTATGTATTTTTAGCTGCTAGAGAGGCATGAAACAAGTCCTTTCCCCTTCCTGGGCTGTTCGTTATTAATTTAGGATTATCAGGTTTTAGCTTCCTCTTGTGGCTGGAAGACTTCAACCACTCCTGGTTGGACTGAGTGATAGCAGGATGAAATGCAAAACCCACAGGGATCCCAATTTCCTGTTCTTTATTTGGAGAAACCAGACTTGAAAGCTCTTCTGCTCATGGTGGAGGGCAACCTTCATCCCACAGGGATACTTCCATTCTGGCTCCCTCCAAATGGCCAAAATACTCCAACAGAGGTACAGAAGCTGGGATCAGATATTTTTAATATATAAGTTGATACCATAAAGCACTAATCACATACGAGTGTCGGATCCTCAGCAAGAGAAGATTTACAGAGGCTGGCTCTTGGTGGTGTTTTCCTTATTCTAAATGAGTAGATGCAAACAAACCTACTACTTCTGGTGGAAATTTCTGTGATATACTGCCTCCATCGAGGTAATTATACCTGACAGTCCCTTAAATACAAGTGACATACCTACACACTCGGAAAACAATAAATCAAAAAACACTGGACAGAAAAATCGTGCTGTGGATAAATGTATCAAGCAACTGAATACTTTTGGTGACGTTTTGTACCACCGGTGGTATTTTTCCTTAATTTTGGCTATGTTGTTTTTCCCATTTTCAGTTACTATGTGAATGGACGGAGTGCAACAAGGGGGGATTTCCTGAGCCCTGAAGTGCTGGATACCTTTGCCACAGCTATATATGAAGTCCTGGAGGTGCCTTGTCCTGTTCAATCATTTCCATGTTCAGTTTCCAGAGGTTTAGCAGAGAATCCAGAGTAACCCACAATTTCTTACTAGCAGTAAACAGAGACCGTCAAAGCTTGAGGGTTGCTGACATGGTAAATTTAAAAAAAAAATTAACAATACTAACAATAAATGAGCTCCAACAGTTTGCCATGCAGCAAGCATGGTGCCAGATACATCACACACCTACAGCATTCCCATTTATTGATGTAGTCATTACTCAGGGATGTAAGTTATGGTCATCCCATCCACTCTACTGCATTTTTTCTGTATTTTGAGATCCTGAGTGTAACTTAGAATATAGCACTACTCAGCACAAGAAGAATTACAGGACCTGGATTTTAATGATGTTTGCCTTGTTTTACATCGGTAGCATGTTTTTTTTGGAGGAGGCAGGATGTAAATCTACTTCTAGTCCTTTTGATCAAAATTTCTGTCATCCCATCTCACGGTGTTATCCCTTAAATGCAAACATCCTAAGTGAGCCTTTGGCTAAAGTACAAAATTTTGCTAATTTCAGTAGCGAAAAAACTTAACTTCATCTCTTTATCTTCTTCCCTAATGCTACACCGGCCAGATTGTTGGTGGGACCGTGCCCGACAAGAAGGTCTGGCTGGGAGAGACGAGCTCTGCCTACGGAGGGGGAGCTCCCAGACTGTCCAACACTTACGTTGCAGGCTTTATGTGAGTACCACGTCCCAGGTGTGGAGAAATTACATATTTTGCCAGCTGCAGGGGAATTTTTTTCCCTCCTAGACGACAGGATGACCTTTCCATCACGGCCTGGTGGGCCAGTAAGTCAAAATCTGGTAATGACAGGCAACCTTGTTGGTGCTGTGATGATTTCTCTGAGCCTTCAGACCCTTGGGCAGATCAGCAGTATCTGCTGTTATTCATGGTTTCCATCACCTGCAAACAGGGGAGTAAAGCAACAGTTCTCACCAACTTGGACTTCAAGATACGGTTTGAAATTATTTTTTAATGTAATCAATGCAAGACTTGAATTGAAATTAGTTGTGTGATTTTAAGGAGGTCAGCATCATGTGCTAATTTTTGATTTCCTGCTTCCCGAGCTGGTTGGAGAACGGCAACAGAGTACAGTTGAGGTCAGCAATTTCATCTGCGTGATATTTGCCTCATTTTTTGGCAGGTGGTTGGACAAACTCGGGCTTTCAGCCAGGCAAGGGATTGATGTGGTGATGAGACAGGTTTTCTTCGGGGCAGGGACCTATCACCTGGTGGATGCCAACTTTGAGCCTTTGCCGGTATGTAAAGAATGCACCTCTGCCCAGGCAACACTGGGTGTGGAGGGACAAGTCAGCTATTTTAAAACCTTTTTTTGTTGGATGGTCACAGGTATCCTTGTACCTAAAATTATCTCATGTTTCACTATGGGTTAATGTACTACATATATATATAGAGAGATATACACACACAAGGTATGTACTCCAACTGCAGGGGTGCAGCCAGTCTTCAGCACAGTAGAGACTGATCTGTGGGACACGATGCTCTAGTTTGTACGCAGATACTTTTGGAGCTCACAAGGCTTTTCTGGACAGCCTGTTTTGGTTTGAGTACTCCTCGGCTGAGCAATGAGTAGTTTTTAAACAGAAGTGATACGAGGTATTAAAATAAATTACATCCCAGGTGGAAACCAGGCCAACATGAAGTGGAAAGTCGAGCATTTTGTAGGTCATGAGCATATTCAGCCTTCAGTGGTGGCTGAAGGATAATTAAATTGAAACATACATTCAGTATAATTTGATTTATTGGGAAATAACATTCTGCTGTGATAAAACTTCATTATTTGAACTATGCATTGTTCTTGCACATACAGCATGTTTCTTTGTACTACTAGCACTTAGCTTGGGGTGAGACCATAGCATCTTTCTTTTTAGCTTTCCTCTCATTTCTCTGCTTCCAAATTGTGGTTTTCATGGGTGGTCATAGGGACGGCCTGAAAGAAAATCCAGCATATGGGGATTTTCCATCCTGCTTGTTCAGCTGGTTCCTATGCCAAAGGCTACATCATCAGGCTTGTTGCTTTGGGGTTTTTATTCCCTCATTTAAAATAGATTTAATTTGGACTGAAACTATGTGCCTTGTTCTCACCTACAAGCAGTACGGGTGCTAATCAAGCCAATAATTCTTCAGAGGCAGGGAAATCCAAACCCAGGTCCATCAGCTGTAGTTAGCACAGGAATGAAGAAGTACAACTGTGTCAGAAGGCTGTATCTCCTTGCAGAGGGGTTAAGCATGATGGCTGATATGAAAAGGGAAACACAACAGTTTTCCTTCTAGGAAAACCTCAAAGACAGACAGATGAGCTGGGAGAAACTCTCTGAAAGCCTGGAAAGACCTGGAAAAAATGAGTCTGCACTGAGCATCGCCCTGCTCTGAGGCATCATCCTGGGGTGTCAGAAGATGCACTCATTACTGGGGTTCAGAAATCAATCCTGAGACCTGTTCTAAAGCACAGCGTTAGTGAAAAGGGTTAAAGTTGTTGGGAGCTTCTTGGTGTTGCACCTGTGCCTTAGGCACAAGCTTTCCTGCAGGAAGGGCAGCTCACACCCCTGCCCTCGGCCCTGGGGTGCTCTGTACCCTGCAGAAGGGCGTTTCCAAAATGCAAACAGTCTCTCCCCGACAGAGCTCAGAGGGTTGTGTATGAAGTGGAAAGTGACTCTAAGGTACCTTATAACCACAGCTGCTCTGCAGCTTGAAGGCAGGGCTTCCTCTTTTGCTATGGTGTTTGTGCGAATTTAAGCAGACATGGTGAAAAACTTGGAAAAGCAAAAAATTGTGCGGGAAAAACCCCTGGCATGAGCATCAAAATGAAGGTTGGGTTAAGCACTGTGTGCTGGCACGTACACAAGCACTTCCATGTGTTTTTGTGCCTCCCAGGACTACTGGCTGTCCCTGCTCTACAAGAAGCTGGTGGGTACCAAAGTGCTGCAGGTCAGCCTGGCAGGAGCCGACAAGAGGAAGCTCCGTGTCTACCTCCACTGCACGAACAGCCTCAAGTAAGCCTCCAGGAAGGGTGAAATATCCCAGAAGCTGAGCCCACGGCCACTCCCAGCCCAACAAAGGCCGTTTGGGACAGTGCAAGGTCGCACGTTATTTCTGTGAAACCTCTTTCTCTCCTGACACCCACTATCATCTTCTCTTGCCTTGCAGCCCAAAGTACAGAGAAGGGGATGTGACGCTCTTTGCCTTAAACCTCTATAACGTTACCCAACATTTGCAGCTACCAAATAACCTGTCGAGCAAGCACGTGGATCAGTACCTCTTACTGCCTCATGGCAAAGAGAACATTCTTTCCAGGTAAGTGTGCGGTTCCTCCTGTCCCTGTGGAAAGCACTGTGAGTAGAGTTAGATGGTCTTTAAAACCTCACCTTGTTCAATTTCCAAGGGGGAAAAAGAGGTTACCATTCAGTCATCTGGTTTTTTTTCAGTAAGATGTGACTTTTGTTAAATCAGATCTCCTAAACTCAGGCTGCTGAAACCTTGCTAAGTTACAAGAACACTTACTTGATGTTAATTGGGAAGTCTTTTCCTAGCAGGTTTCAGTGCTCTGGACCAGCTGCTAAACTCCTTTTTCTTTTTCACAAGCACAGGTATATTGCTTTCCCAAATGCTGGCTCCTGATTTACAGCAATGTCCAGACTTTGGGGTTTTTTTTCTTATTATCGCTAATGCATCTGCAGGGGAAGGATCTCTCTGTGGGCATAGAAGAACATTAATATTTGCAGCAGAAAAAGTGATTAAAATTTGTACTTTTCAAAGCCTGTTTTGCTGTTGACCTCACTGGAAGAGTAGGAAACATGTATTTTTCAATGTGCTTGTGCTACCACTCTGGAGGAGTCCTTGCAGAGGGAGTGCTGCAGATGTGTGTGTGCGTGTGTGTACACACTCAAGAGAAGTTTAGTTTGCCTCTGGGCTGAGTCAGTGTTTACACTCAGGCCCAGAGCTGTTTGTGCTCGATGGCAAACAGAGCACAGCTGCCCAAGCAGTCTTTCTGTCCCTCTCCAGGTCTATTGAGCTGAACGGCCGCGTGCTACGGATGCTGGATGACAAAACACTGCCAGAGCTTGTGGAAAAGCCCCTTGGTCCCGGCAGCCTCCTTGGCCTTCCAGCTTTCTCCTATGGCTTTTATGTTATCAAAAATGCCAAAGCTATTGCTTGCATTTAAGTGGTTAATACACACACTCAGGATAAATGTAAAGCACTTGGCTAGCAGGGAATTTTAATCCTAGATACTCGCACTTCTACCACAGGATTTAATTGTGGTAAGGGATGCAAACATGGAAGCACTAGTACGAACTGTGAGCTGGGGAGGACATAGGGTCCCACTGGGTAATTTGTACTTGAAAGATGCTTGTTCAGCTCCCAGAATTATCCAGGTAGAGCAAGACCAGGCAGGGGCTGCTTTTGCTTTTGGCCCAGTCTTTGTCACTGCGCTTGAGCACAGAACTCTTCTCCACACCACACACGGAGCCACATCAGCTTCTCACACTGCTCTGCCAGCCCAGGCACTGCAACCTCCCCTCTCCCTCTCGCTTCTGCAAACACAGCTCCTAAAGCAGTTTCTTCAAAGCTTTCCCTCAGAAAGGATGAGCAAACTTTAGTTTGCTTTGCATGTCCACACTTTCCACCCCAAGATGCCTTCAACAACCACAACCCCTTCTCAGGCTTCCCCACATGGTGCGGACATGCAAAGCAAACTAAAGTCAGGGTGCTTGCGGGGGGAAAAGGCCTTGCAGAGAAACCAGGTCCTCCCATCAGATTTGTGGCAGCACCACACATTTTTCTCAAGCTAGGACAGTTCAGTCACCAGATGGAGCTGTGGCCATGTGCTTTCCAAAGGCGAGTTTCTGACACAGGAAATGCAGGCTGGTCCTGTAGGGTGGGCTGCCTCTGCCATCACACACTTCATCCCTGCAAGGAAAGGAGATGAGCCCACCAGCACCGTGGCAAAAACCTTCTGTGTACAGTGCGCTGCACGATGAGAGCTTGTGACTCCTCAACCTGCACCACCCTGCAGGCAGCTCAGCTGGAAAGGACTTCCCTGAACCTGTTCACAGGTGAAGCTTTCCCTGCTTTACACTCCCTAATGCACTCAGGTCTCTTCCATCCTCGAGGAAATGGGATAGTATAAGGTACTGAGCAAACCACTCGCCTCCAACCATCCAAGGGACATCAGTGGCCTTACAGCATCCTGGGGACAGAACTGCCCAGCCAAGCTGGCATCCTTCCCACAGGAAAAACAGCCATTTTGGCCAGAAATCTGTGTTGGTGGTGGCTTTTTCCCCCAGCTGTGCCTTCCCTGTTGCAATCGGCTGTGCCACGGGCCACTCCCTGTGGAGAGCTGCTGGTCCCCAGGGGAACAGAAGGCCTTGGACAGTACCTGTGGCCTCCGGCACATATTCATTTGCATCTACTTTTCTTGAAGATATGTAACCCACAACACTGTCAACGCCTTATGGTATTCTGAGCACAGCAGGGATAAACAACCCCACACCACCGTACTTCCCTTTTTAAGCTTTAAAAAGATGCTACCAGCTCCATGGTGTTTTAATGCAGGGCAGGGAACCTTTTTTAATGAGAAGACTTTCAAAACTGATGTACTTTTGTAGCTGTGATGAAAACCTGCACATTAAAGAGGTTATACCTGAGTTCAGTGTGTCAAAGGAGTGTGTGCATCCACAGAGCAGATGCCTTCTGTGAAGGGTTATGTATCAGAAGATAACGTGGATCAGAAATGAGGAAGGCTGAGATTGTTTACATTGTTCAAGTTCCATAAGAGAAGCAAAGAGAGTAAGATGGACTGGAACGTCTTCCATACAGTCAGCATAAAGTTAATAATATATTATTATTATTAAAATGTAAGTTACAATTAAAACATCAGTTCTTATTTGCCTGGTAGCTTCTTTTTAGAACTTTTCTAACAGTTTTGTTTATTCCAATGCTTGTGAGTTTTGTATTTGAAAATTTTAATTAAAGCGATTGATACCAGCTTTTGGCAAGCCTCACTTTTTTTAAGACTCCTTTTTGACATACTGATACCACCACGCTCCCTACTTTTCTTTTGGTCATACATCACCTGTGCTTCGTTTGACTATCAACAAGAGCACCCAAGTACACGAAAAATGAAGGAAATCACATGCAGGTTGGTGTGTTTCCGTTGTGGCTGACCACCAGTTCAGCAGCTCTCTGCCCAGTCTGACTCAGTCACGATATATGTGCTGGTGTGTGGCACACAGAAACTACCAGGAGGGGCACAGAGGTGTTTGGGCATGCAAATAACAGCTGCTGCCAACCATGTCTCCTCCTCTGAGCCTGGTTCTTCACCGTGTGGAGGGGAGAGGTGTGGTTCACAGCCCAGTAACCACCCTTCTCTTTGCAAAGTGTTGCACAGCAAGCTGATAGCTACTGTCAGCTCTACACAAACAGGGCAGCAGGGACATAAGTGCAGGGAACTGGAAAGATCCCAGCACCCCAAGACAGCTATGGTCTGAAACAGAGATGAACATCACCCTCGCAGGACCAATGCCTGCCCCACCCTTATCTCTGGGGCCTTTTTTGCTCTGTGAATGTTGTAAGCCTTGGGGGGTTGACCTTGAATATATGTGTGTATACTTATTTGAGAACAGGGAGAATTATATCTCATACTCATTCCAATTCACTTTTGCCTTTTTTACTCTGAGGTCAGATTGCTCACATTGGATTTGCTGTAAATCACCTCCTGGAAGGTGGAGTATTACAGCGCTGGTATTACAGCGAGATCTTTCCACCTAACTCACCCACCTTTGTTATGTGTCGTGGCTTATTTATACAATAGGTACTGCTGAATATCATTGTGTCATTACAACATCATCACATACCTGCCGGAAATAATTTACATATTTTTATGGCATGGCTATAAATAGTTCTTTGTCACTGCACTTGCGCCTCCCCAATTTAGGTAGTCTTGGGGGTCTTCACTGAGGAAGGCTCAAGGTCTTCATCGCATCTGAATTTTTTAACTTTGTCTTCAGAGCATGCACAGTTATGGTGAAATAGTCCTTTCTGGATCCAACCGGTCTGAATTCTTTCACTTTGTGGATAATTGGCTTTATCTTTGCCAGCTTTTCATCAGTATGCCTTGTAGCTTTCTAGTGTAGCTATACTTGACTAATTTATAGCTTTACTTGTCTATCTTGAAGCTATCCACCTGGTGAGTTTCTGCTTATTTGCAGAATAATTTGCAGTTTGCTTAGTTGCACTAAGCAACTAATTAATTACATACTGACTATTACATTGTATAAAAAGTTATAATATAGGCATAAAAGGCTAATTCAGGTTATATAGGTATATTCAGGTTATATATTTGTATACAGATATCACTATGGACACAGCAGGCAGAGAGGCTGTGGCAGGACTCACTATTCAAATACACCTCAGGCACTTGTCCCTATCTGAATAAAGCCCATGATGACCTTGTTAATGTGAAATGGAGCCAAGATCAGAGAAACAGTATTAGTATTATCTCTCTTCACCAGAGTTGAGCAACTATTTCCTTTATGGTCCAGTGCAAATAATTTTACTGCTGTGGACTACTGCTCCTTAAAACAATAAACGGCAAAACATTAAAATCACTTCTCCATCACATTCACATTTCACTTCCTCCTGATAGTCAACATCTTGGGAAATTAAAGTGGTTTCCATTGCTTTTTTTACCAGTGTGCGAGTAGTTCAAGCTGAAGGAAGTGTGTAATACAAAATAAATTATACTCTACAGCAACACTGAAATTCCCAAGGAATCTTTCAGTAGCAAATCCGGGCACATTTTAACACTAAAACTATGCCACGCAAGGCAAAGTTTTCATGGCTTTGTCCTCTGCTATCTGGTTTATGCAATAACTCATAAATTAGTGTTATGGCCAGCCCATGAAGGTGAGGTAACTGAGGTTCTTGTTAATAGAACCCTTGGGGCAGATTAGAGTGAAAAGACACTGAATGACTGGTGTTTAAACGCATACAGCAGGTTTAGTTTAGAACAATGGAAAGGAGGTATGCAGCCATTTGGGTTATTACCTGTAGAAATACAACAATATAAAAGTATAAAGATATCATTTAGGAAAATATGTAAGGATAAGAAAGAGAAAGGATGAGATAGCGGAAAGACATCACCACACGTGGATCCAGCTACAAGACTTCATTGATGCAATTTTGATGTGTGATGGTTGCAGTCTTGATCCATCTGGGGTGGGGGAGGCTCCATGCAACATGAAGTTTAAAGGGTTAATGTACAATCTGGTTCAGGCGGGAATACCCAAGTACCTCCCCTGCAGCTAAGCAAAGGTGGGTTTTTTGCGGCCACCTGGGCTGTTCTTATGCAGACCTGAGGTTTCCCACCACACACGCCAAACCCCCTCCTCCTCCCCTCCTGCTCAGGGGTGCAAACCCGGCCTCAGCCAAGCGCCTGCTGCTTTTGTAACTCGCCGATTGTTTCGAGCCATTAACCCGCAGCATTTCGGTCCCTCACACAGACGGTGGGAGAACCGAGTGAACGAGAAGACGAGATCCAAAGGCCATATGGGAAATCTGAATTATTTTTTTATTCAGAACAGTGTGGAGGGGCCTGGGAGATGACACATATGAAGAAGGATCACGTTGCGTTCCAGGAATGAGGATTCCACACCAGACGAGAATCACTGCCGCCCTCAGCCCCGACGCGGGGCGGCTGAATGCTGCGCGCATGCGCAGGGCCGCGTGACCCCGTCCCGCCGGCAGCGGGGGGGCGCCAACATGGCNNNNGAGCGCGGCGGGGAGGGTCGGGGCCCCGGGCCCGCGGCGGCCTCCCGCTCCCCCCTGAGCCCGGCCGCGGGTTTTGTCTCCCCGCAGGGACGTGGCTGCTGTACCTGCCGTGCACCTGGAGCATCGGGCTGGCGGCCGCGCCCGGCTGCCTCCCGGACTGGCGCATGCTGTCCCTGTTCGGCGTGGGAGCCGTGCTCATGCGGGGGGCCGGCTGCACCGTCAATGACATGTGGGACCGCGACTATGACAGACAGGTACAGGAGCCCCCGCGGGGTCCCCGGAAAGTGAGTGCTGGGCAGTGCTGCCTTCCGGTGCCCGAGGAGAACGTACAAGAAAGATGGGGCGAGACTGTTTACACAAGCGCGTGGTGACAAGACAAGGGGGAATGGGTTCAAATTGAAAGAGAGAAAGTTTAGGTTAGATATTAGGAAGAAATTCTTCGTTGTGAGGGTGGTGAGGCACAGAAACAGGTTGCTCAGGAAAGTCGTGGATGCGCTATCCCTGGAAGTGTTGAAGACCAAGTTGGATGGGGCTCTGAGTAACTTGATCTAGTGGAAGGTGTCCCTGCCCGCAGCATGAGGGTTGGAACAAGATAATTTTCAAGGTCCCCTTCCAACCTAAACCGTTCAGTGGTTCAGTGAACCAAGCACATGCCCACTCTTCTCCATCATGACAGATTCATCCAGTGATTCCTTGCTGAGTGCAGGCAGAGGGCTCCAGGTTCAGGAGTTCCCCCATGTTTCTATCTGAGATGCGTGCAATTAATTTGTCTATGTTTCCTCCTAAAAGAGTAGAAATTATTTTATGTTGTACAACATTTCTCTGTCTAGGACTGTAGTAAGTCTTCTAGGGTACTCACCTCTGTGTAAGATAAAATAAATGCTGTTGTCAGCTGTAGGTAGTACTTGAACAAGTTTATTTCTCAACATTGTTTTGCATGACAGAACTGAACAAGTAACACTTTTTTGCTACACTTGCTAGTTGGAATGTACCCAAGAATCATATTTCTTTTTTTCTTAATTTAAGGAACAGTGTTTCCTTGTATTGTGGTATTGTTAATTTTGGCCGTTCAGAGTATCATGCCCAACCCTGAACTAATCTCCTTCTATTATGTTTTTTTTTTTTGTTTATCATTTCCCATTTATTCAGAAAAAGGGAAATAAACAAAAGGCAGTGCCCAGTGTCAGATTGTGAAACGTGCACTGGTGGAGGCTTGGAGGGAAACGTCCTGGTGATGTGTCACTGTTTGCTTGTCCTGGTTTCAGTTCCTATATTGTTCCTCTGCTTTTGGGGTTTGGGTTTCGGCCCCTTAAAGACACAGAATAATGAGCCAATCCAATATGTGAAGTTCTTAATACAGTTCTTGTATTTATGCTGTTGGGAAGGCAGGGAATCAGAATGGGGTTTGTGGGTGGTGTAGGGTTTGGAAGGTATTAACAACTACATATTCTAGGCAGACTTGATGGGAGGGGTGTGATAAGTAAGAGGGAAATTCAATATGATGATTTGATTTATGCATTATGTGATATGGTTAGATGTAAAGTTTTAAAAATTGCCTTCAAAGCTTTTTCTGAGATACCTTAAAAGGCTGCCTTCAACACAAGTGCCATAGAGGCCAGGCCAGCAGCAGGATGTTGGCTGGTGTGGGTGGATGGTGGTTTGAGGTTTAGGTGTTTTGTACTGATTATTTGGGAAATGTTTTCTTTAAGTGAAACATCCCGTATTTGGTTGCAGTGTGCAGTGGAATTGGTCACAGATATGTTTAGTGCATGTTTAAACTCCAAAGCAGTATTTGATGTTTAACACAACCTGATGGCGGGGGGGAGAATAAGCTAAAAGATTTTATTTAAATTCACATTATTAAAGCATATACAAGACACTTTATACATACATAATGTTCTGTAAAAAGTTGGCTTTTGAACCTCTTTGAATAGACTTGACACCATTTTCGTCAACATGCACAATTTGACAGAATTGTTAGGGTTGGAAGGGACCCCTGGAGATCATCCAGTCCAACCCCCCACCAAGGCAGGGTTACCTGGAGCAGATGACACAGGAACATGTCCAGGTGGGTTTAGAATGTCTCCAGAGAGGGAGACTCCACGACCTGCCTGGGCAGCCTGTTCCAGTGCTCTGCCATACTCCATATAAAAAACTTCTTCTTCATGTTCAGGTGAATAACAGTCATTTGGGGGCTTTTTGGCATTGGTCACCTTTGGCAAGTAACTCACTGTTCATTTAATTTTAACTTTTTTTTCTGATATTCGTTTCTTTCTTCAGTTTACCTTATGTGATTTCTTGTTCCAGACAGAGTTTCTAAACTCCACTGTATCCCAACTAGGATTAAATTAATTGTCTTTTCACAGTTATTAACTCCAGATCAATGGGTCTGGATTCTGAAAATGGTTTTAGAGAGAACTAAATGCAAATAGCAGAATGAGGATCCTTCCATTTCTCCCAGGAAAATAGGAAACAAACATTGCCCATCAGGTACAGGAGCACCTGGTGGTTCATAGCCATTAGCAATGGTTATGTGTGCTAGAAGAGCCCTGCATCTTTATGAGGTTTTACCTGGTGATCTTATTAAAGCATTTAAGCACAGAAGTGGTGCTTGAAGTCAGGATAGTTAGCTCACAACTTTTTAAGTCTGATTATTTTTCTTCTAAGGTGATAAAATTCATATACAGGATGTCTGCAGTGTTTCTAATTTGCCTCACTGCACGTGAGTGTCACTTTAATTCTGCACCCCTTTTTAAAGCCTGCACACTTCTGTGATAACCTTTAGTGCGTAGAAGTTAGTGATGATGTTGCTAGGTTTATATCACTGAAGGGACCCCATCTCATGCATTCTGTGACCTGATTTCGTTTATTTTTACACTTCCATGCCAATGGTGTGACTTTTAGTTATGAAATACATTGTAATTTGTTGTTGGATGGGGCTCTGCATAACCCGGTGTAGGGGAAGGTTGCCTGCCCATGGTGGGGGGGTTGGAACCAGGTGATCTTTAAGACCCCTTCCAAGCCAAACCATTCTGTGATTGTATGTTGGATTTGGTATTATTTTCCTTTTTTAGGTTGCAAGGACAGCAAGTAGACCCCTGGCAGCTGGAGATATCTCCACTTTTCAGTCCTTGGTTTTCCTCGGGGGACAGCTCAGCTTGGCACTCTGTGTGCTTCTGTGTCTGAATTACTATAGGTGATGTATGAGTTACCTTCTTTTTTTTAAATTTGATTCTGGGTCCAGGGTTAAGCACAGAGATTTTCAGCAGAAACTGAGGGCAAAGGGAGGAGGTTATTAGTAATGGAATTGTATTTGAAAGTAAAAGAATTAGTTCAGTACTATGTACGGCTCCTGTAATGCTGCACTACATCTGCTGATCTTTAGCCTGGCAAACAATAATCCTCTTGGTACTTTTTACAGTATCATTCTGGGAGCAGCCTCTTTGTCTCTTGTGATCACCTACCCTCTGATGAAGAGAATAACATACTGGCCACAGCTAGTTTTGGGTGAGCTGGAAATATGTTTACTGTTCTTTTCTTCAGATGTAGTTTTTGGTGTGTTTTACAGATTAGTATTTGAGCTTTAGCAATCTGATTTTTTTATAACTTTATATCAAAATAGAAATACCTTGTAGGCAAGGCTCTGTTACGCCACGAGCTTCTTAATTTGTAACAGGCATCAGAGTTAATGTGTGGGTTGTTTTGGGGTTTTTTTTGCTAGAAATCAGTTCCTTGTTTTAATGGAGTGATAGGAGGAAGGAAAGGAGGGAGGAAATAAATATTTGTCATTTGAGAATGAGCATTAGTTTTGGGGTTATTTCAAAACCTTTCTTAAATACAGATTGTCCTGCATTTCATTCTTCAGCCTCTAAAATAGCTCCTGTACAGATACTGATGGTGCTTCTATTTCAGGTTGAGCTACTAAAACATATCTGTGTATATTGACTTTCACATTCCGGTTTTCTTCAGTGTTTTTTTACCAAAGTTGTCATTTTCAGCCTGGAAGTACCACAGTTGGCTGCTGTGTACTGTTTTGCAGTCAGTTATGCTGATATCTTTTGTTACACTGATGTCTAAGCATTTTACCTTCAGACCTGTTGTTTGAGTATTCTGGAGTAGTTCCGTGCAAATGTTTCCCTATACTAATGAAGTCAAATTTAAATTAGGGAAAAATGGTTGGCATATGTATTTTTCCATGCATGTCCAGAGTATTTACTGTCAAATTACTTATATTTATTACCTGCCTGAAAGTAAGTGGTGGAAAAACAGAGATGTCGGTATTGTACAAAAAGCTGCTGATACCCTCAGACAAATAATATTTAATTGCTCCTGGCGTTCTTGTAACTTTTTTCCTTCTTTTAAACTCTCTTTATATTTTTAGGACTTACATTTAATTGGGGAGCCCTGCTTGGCTGGTCTGCCATCAGAGGGTCGTGTGAGTGGTCGGTGTGTTTGCCCTTGTACTTGGCTGGAGTCATGTGGACACTGGTGTACGACACCATTTATGCACATCAGGTAGGGTAACAGTGAGACATTTCTGATACCTGTGTTTAAACACACAAGTCTGTGTGTTTCGTCTACAAATTTGTTGTCAAGCAGCAGAACTAACCTCTTGCAGTTCTTCACCCTCAACTGAGCTAAAACAGCACCACAGAAGTCCCAGATCTTTGATGTTTTATTGCTGTTTGCAGAGGTTTTACGTATCAGGTAGAAAGGTGGAAGTTGTGTCCTTTGTGCTCTTATGTATTTGCATTGTGTAAATAAATTTGACATTGTTATTAACTCTTGGCTGCTAAAGCAGCTCTAAGACCAACCCTCTAATTTAGACTTTAATGTAGCGGCCTCCAAATGCACTTAAATTGGGTTCCTAGTAAGAAGCATTGGAAACTTAAGCAACCTTATGCAGTGGCGTTGGATTATGGCTTTACTGGTAATGCTTCCTTTCATTCCAGGATAAGAGGGACGACATCATGATCGGTGTGAAGTCAACTGCATTGCACTTCAAGGAGGACACAAAGCAGTGGCTCAGTGGCTTCAGCCTGGCCATGCTCCTGAGTTTGTGCGTGGCAGGGATGAATTGCAACCAGACATTCCCGTATTACTCAGCTGTGGCTGCCGTAGGGGCTCACCTGGCACACCAGGTTTGATGGATTTATTTATACCTTTCCCACGTGGAAGTTCCTAATAGCAAATCAGTGCACTTTTCAACCCCCATGAATTCACCAGCTACCTGAAAAAACAGTTCCTGTAAAGAGAACTGAAGCTTTCTGACAATAAGCTTCCTCCTCTTAAGTTCCTTTTGCAGACCTTTGGGTTGAAGAGACCTTCAGTCCTGTCCACCAGCTGTGGAGCCCTGGATTTGAGTCTGTTTCTAACCAAAAACAGTGCCACACATTAAGCTGTGTTCTCAAAGAAATGGTTTTCTTCTCACTCCCAGCAGCAGCTGCTGCTAGATCCACCTCAACATGCTGCAAGATACTGCAGTGTTGACTGTTCTGATTCAGCTCTTGCAGTTCTGGCACATATAATAGCAGATGTTAGAATTATAATTTTATGGTAATTGACAGTTCTAACTCACAGTTCTTTTTGTAGCCGAGAACAATCCAGTTCAGTCTTGTAGTTGCATTAGTTTAGAAATTTTAATGAATAACAGAAATAAATAAATTAGCTCTGTCAGTAAAGGATGCAGAGAGGATCTTGCTACCTTGTTCTTTCTGAAACCTAACAACTATGTTACACAGTTTTGTAGTGAGTGAGAAGTCAGTCTATACAAAAATTAATTGCTGGTCATGATAGTTAAGTAATAGCAGAGGTTTGTGCATTGCAAGCAGTGAAACCATTGTCAGTCTGAGAAGTTAAATCTGTGGTAATGTGGAACTTCATAAAGCACATTGGTCGTACGTTACATTTTAATGGGTGGAGCTCGTGCAGGTAATGGATATTAAACATATCTCTGAGTAAGAGAATTCTTGTGGTAATGTAGTCTGGCACTCAGCCACTGTTTTCATAGTGACTGTGCTTGGAAATCCATGAGGGAAAGAACACTACATCCACTGCATGATCATTTACAGTTTGAATTGTCAGAGAGGCTTTACGTTGTAGTTTTGGCACAAATGGAAATCACTTTTAAGGATTTTTATAGGCAAGGATGCAGACCTAATGAGTGTAAGTGATGGAGAATTCACAGTTGTGTGGACTGCCAAAGTCACAAGAGCATCACTGTTCTCTGTACCACAGAGTAGTTTCTTTGAGTGCATATTTTAATATTAGTCCTGCTTAAACATTTTACATGCTTATCTTCTTGTTCAAGATTTCTGATCATGTGCTTAACTGAGTTTAGAAAGCTGAGTAAGATGCCTGAGGACCAGGTTCTCCTTAATTCACTGAATTTTTGCCCGACACAGAGGAATTTGGGTCATGCTGATGTCAAATTATATCACTCTCAAGAAGTGCACTGATAGAAAAACAGCATCTTTGTGTTTCTGAAAGTGTATCTAAAGTTTGGCTGCTGTTGAGTTTTAGTTATCAGTTCAGCGTTTCAAGTTCCCAGTGTCTGAGGGGCTGAAAGGTTCTTAAGTGGGTAGATCACATCGTATCTTAGAAGCCTGTGAAGAGTGTTTCTGGCTATGTGGTCAGGACCCAGCCCTGATTTCCCTGTACAACCACAGGTTTCCTTGGTAAGGTTTCACTTCTTTCAGTCAAATACGTTCCATTTTAGCTTTTTCGAAGGCTGAAGTGCAAGATTTGAGGTTTTAGGGGGTACTTCTCTAGAATCCTTTTACTCATTTTGCTTAACAATTACTATTGTCATCCTTCTCAAGACTTTTGCACCAAATTTTGGTTTAGGGAATTTTTTTCAGTAACTTAGCTCTTGCTGGGTGGTGTGTTTTATTTTTTTACCTTCTGTTGTGACTCACAGCAGACAGCTGCCATGCTGGGTAGGCCAAGCCTTGCTTCTGGCTGCAGTTGCAGGTGTCCTGGTTCTTGTTTGGAAGGGAATTGAATGAACATGGCTAAGAAAAACTGGACTGAACCAGCCCTGTGTGACAAAGCGGGGCCTGGCACTTTCCTGTGCTTTCCAGCTAACCTGGTTCACTGCTGGCTCTCCAGTGCCTTGTCTCTACTGAAACACAGGACAACACCTTGCAGCAGAGATGGAAAAGTGCATGTTCAAGGGGGCTTATTTTTATTTAAAGTTACATTGAAGAATTAGGTGGCTACCTGCTGAGGAAACTCTCAGAAAGACTTCTTTACATGCCCAGACGTTTTTGCACTTTTAGATATCAAACCAGGCACACCAGTAACCAGGCTGTTTATATGGTGTGGGAATCATCTTCATATGTGATCCTTGATTTTTCTTCTCTCTGTTGAACAAATCTGTCAAACATAGGTGCCAGTTATACAAAAACTTTTTTAAGCACAGAGTAATTCTGTTTCTTGTGGAGGTAAGGGTAGACTTTAGAATTTAAGAATAATTTTTTTGAAGTTGCAGATCTTTTTGTGTCATTTTGTGTTGTGTCAGATATTTATGAATCTGTAAAATAATAATCCTGTAATGTTATATTGTGCTTTGGCAGATTTACACTTTGGACATAGACAAGCCTGAAGACTGCTGGAAGAAATTTGCTTCAAATCGTAATGTAGGAATTCTGCTCTTCATAGGGGTTGTGCTTGGAAATCTGTGGAAACAAAAAGACTTAAAAGATGTAGAAGAGCCTTTAGAAAACAGATAGTTGAAATCACTATACTGATATTTTAGTCTAACTAAAATGGAAGTACTGTAAGAAGGAAAACACTTTTAATAAAAGTGTACCTGCTTTATATTGTTTATTTATAAAAGCTGGTGAAAACGTTCTTGTATCTGAAATCATGCAATTGAGATGATCCTACAATGGAAGTTTTGATTATCTGTGAATAACTTCAATGTGCATAGAAGCTGCAATAAATGAAGCTGCTGTGCTGGTCCTGTGTAGGACCAGCAAACTTCTGTCAAGCTCTGGGGGCTGTGAACCCAAGATTTTATATGAAGCAGATGTCTCTTCGTGACAGCACGTGTAAAAATGCAAAATGATTTCAGATGTAAATAAAATCTACCTGTACATGTTTGATGGTCTGGTCTATTACAAAACTAATTTTCAGTTTGAGTTGCAGCTTGCTGCATGGAAGAATTGCTATAACTGTTTTTATCCTGGGATTTCTAGGAGCAGTCAGGACTCTGAGCGTGTGAGGTCTGCAATAAGGAGTCAATAGAGAAGTTTCTAAGAATACCCATTGCTCTTGCTGTGGCTGCTGGCATGGGTGATTTCCATGTGAAGAGAACAGGCTTTTGCAAATTTGCCTGCACAGAGTGAGCTGAGCTGGTTTATCAGGAGTGATTTGAGCACATACTAAGGACTTAAAAAGAGAGCAGCCCAGAGCTGTTGCCAAGTGTGTGTGACCAGTGGTTGACCCTGAGCTACAAATTCATCATGCAAAGTGTTACCGTTTGTTTGTTTGTTTTGTAATTGTCTTTGTTTTGACTTATGCCTACCGGTTTTATTTGTAGTCTTACAGGAAGAACTTGTTTCTGGGGGGATGCCTAGAAACAAGAAAAATAGCAAGTGCAGGCTAACAATTACATTGCTTGAAACTATTCACATTTTCAACTGTCTTATGCTCTCCCAGTTATGTGGTTTGCACCTTTCCTTTGACTCATGGTGTTAAAGGGCTTGTATGGCACATTCTGTGGAAGGAGCAACAGTCACAACCATTCTGGGATGATGATATGGTGGAGCTTACCCGAAGTCCTGTTGCAGGAAAAAATAAGCATCTCATGAGTCAATGGCTTTGGTCACAGAAGATCCTTTTTAGGGCTGGAACAGACTTCTATGGGTTCTGAACACTTCAATGTACACCCTGTAAAGTTGCTTTTTCTTTTACTATTTAAGCCAGTGATGCCAAATACATTTTGAGCAAATTAAAGAGACTAGATTTTTCAGCCTGATGGCATGTAAGATAGATATATATGAAAATATTAGGAAGTATAAGTGCTTTTAGGGCCTACTTGGTACTTACACAGAAATTCTTAAATAGGATTTATATTTTTTCTGGTGGAGAAAGTATTAAGTTGACAAAAAACAGTCTAAAAATGAAACAAAAACTGTGGACCAAAGTTCCATTTTATAGGGGGAGAATTGGATGCATCCAGCTTCATGTTGAACTTCGTTTATTAGCCATTTACTAGTAATAAAAAAGTCTTGTGATGTAATTAGTATGGATCAGTTTCTTAATACTGCTAGTATTACTTCAGAGGGGTGGTGGTAAAAGTTATTCATCTGTTTTTAACATACTGAAGTGTCTTTGCGTAGCTCAGATTTGGGAAGAGCTGACATTTTGTAGTGCCTTTGAACCTTCTGGTGTCCTCTGTCTGATGACTGCTTGTCACAAGTGTTTGTCTTAAAATGAGAGGAAGAAAAAGGTGTAGCTAAATAGAGTAAAAATTAAAGTTTCAAAACAATCCTCATGTCCTAAACTTGAACATCATTTCATGTTTTCTGTTGGAGTTTTCCAAATTCATCTCAAGACGCATTTTACACAGATAAGACATAGCTGTATTTTAGGTTCATTCACTGAAAAACTGAGAAAGGTTTAGGTTCCAGGCTGTAATACTGAGGGTATTAAATTAGTGAGAATTTTATGATTAATGCACGGAAATAAGTAATTTTTGAAGTGCAAAAGAGATAAAGGCTGAGCTGCTTCCTGGCTAAAACCTTCCTGTTTGGATCTGCTGGCGTGTGCATGTGCATCTCCTCCTTTCATTCCCAAGCTATTCTATCCCAAATCTTCACAAAGACACTCTGCTGTAATTAGATACAGTCTTTTAAGAAGTTCTCAAATACACCTGTCTCTAAGCATCAGCTTTATTATTAGAGTGTGTTTGCACAAATAACAGGGTCCTCTGGAAGTTTCTCCTCTGCTGTCAAACCTTGCCTTTCTCCTCCCCTTCCTTTTCCAAATATTCCTCCACAGGATGTGGAGGTAACAAATGCTTTTTTCGGGTAGCAGGAAGGTCAACTGTGCCTAACAATGGCAAACTGAAACGCTGCCAGTTGCTCAGTGATACCAAAAGCTCTGTAACCAGCACCAGCCCTTGCCTGTGTGTGCTCCAGCTGCACTTTGTAGAAGGGTGTATCAAAGCAACACCAGCCCTTTATCCAGCGTGAGCTTTATAGAAGTAAGGCTGCTACTTCCTGCAGGGATGCAGGGAGAGGTTGCCAAGGCGTTGGAAGCCCTGCAGGGTGGGGCTGGATGGAAGCCTGATTAGCACAGTGGCACATGGGAGCTCTCACACTCACCTTTCCCGGGAAAAAGACTCGCCAGAGGAGGGTCAGCCAAGGCAAACTGTGCCTGGATTCTGCTATTTGTATTTCTTGGTAAATATGATGTCATTAATGCAAGGGGGTCAGGGTTTTGCCTCCCTCTATTCCCAAGTACGTGCTGCAGGAGCTGTGCTGTGCAAACAGCCGGAGCGCCCGTGCCAGCCAGCCTGGCTGCCAGGTAGTCCAGCCATACCAGGGCAGTAGGTCGGGCACATCGCCAGCCACTGGCAACAGGACCTGGGGAAAAAAAAAAAAAAGGCACTTCTTTTTTTTTTCCCTTTTGGCAAAAGCTAGGCCATTAATTGATTTATAAACACAGCGCAAACACCAGGAGAGAAGCTCTGTTTGAGCTTCAAAACAAAGCTGACAATAAAAAATGTGGGTGTTAACCAGCCGTGGATGAGGTGAAGTTTAGGTAACAGCTGAAGGCTCCTGGTGTACTGGAGAGATGAGTTTCCTGCAGTGCCTCTCTGTGGTTTGTGATGGAGGAAAAGGGCCAGAGCAAATTTTAACACCCTGTGCTAGATGCATTACCAGAATTACAAAGAAAATGACAAACAACTTCATTGGTTTTACAGCATTTTTCTTTTGCAGGGTCGTGGTGTTTAACAATATCGCCAAAACCCACCACTTCCAGGCAGCCCTTCACATGTAATTTTGTCTGAACAAGGCAGAGAGAGGTCTAATACACTTAAACAGAAACACAACCGGCAACAAAAAACCAGTGTTCAATGCCGAGTTCAAGTTGTGATTTCTGGAGTGGAAATTCCCGTCCTAATGCAAATTAAAATCAAAACCCACCTCTGAATACTTACACCTGCAAAGCAGAGTTCATCCAAATTGCAGAGCTTGTCTGTGACAGGTATAATAACAAGGAAATGCACCTAATAGAAAGTAAGTTGTATCAACTGCTTAAAGAACAGAACGAAGCCCGTAACAAGCTGTGAGGGCAGCGGGGGAAAGCAGTGACATGCCCATTCCACAGAACTTTATTTTTTTCCTGGACTGGCATCAAAGCATTCAGAGAGTTCAGCTCTGAATGACAAGTATCTCGCTCTCTACAAGTCCCTGAAAGGAGCTTGCAGCCAAGTGGGAGTTGGTCTTGTCTCCCAGGTGACAAGTGGCAGGAGAAGAGGAAACGGCCTCAAGTTGCACCAGGGAGGGTTTAGATTGCATATTAGGAAAAATTCTTTCACTGAAATGGTGGTCAGGCATGGGAACAGGCTGTCCAGGGGAGTGGTGGAATCACCATCCCTGGAAGTGTTCAGAAGGTGTGAGGATGTGGCCTTTGGGAACATGGTTTAGTGGCAAACATGGCAGTGCTGGGTTAATGGTTGGACTCAATGATCTTAGAGGTCTTTTCCAACATAAATGATTCTATAATTCTATACTGAAGGGAATTAATTTTAATTCCAAGTTAACCTTGCAAGCAGCAGCACCTAGATAGCACCAAGGGACTGCTTTGGGGAGAAGCTTCAACAGTGTTAGAGGGCTGCTTAGTAGAAAAACTTGTGTGCATTTTCTGTTGCCTCTCATGCTGCAGCACAGCCAAATACTTGTCAAGCAGATTTTCAGCTTTATTTTCCTCCAAATGCTCTCATGCTATTAAACACTTTTTGAGTGAATATAGATATAAATGGAAATAAAAGTACTTGAGAAGAAAACAGAGGAAAGCACAGACTTTATATATGCCGTAACATGCATTACTGTTGTGCTTAAGCATTTATTGGAAGGGATCTTGGATTTATGTGCTCAGAGTAGGCACTGGATCCTTTTTTTCCCCGCACTTCCGCATGCGTGATGCCGCACAGTGGGTGCAGCAAGGCAATAAAAGAAGGATTTGGCAGACTACAGTAAAGTGTCACTCTGACTGTGTTTGTCAGACAAGGGGTAGGAGTTTGCTGTCTCCCTCCTCCCTGGGAGGAAGACCCAGGGCAGAAGGCCAAGGCTGTGTCAGCGCAGGTTGCCCGTGGAGCTGGTGTGGCTGAGGTTGCTCTTGGCTAGGTAAAGGGCAGGCTGAAGGTCTGGTGTGCGGTGCATGCCTCCTCTCCCAGGTGACAGCTGAGAAACACTGGGTTGCTCAATCCCAACCAGGACTCTGGCACCTCCAGTTTCCTCTCTTGTTGGGTCTTTATCTGATGAACAGCGGGACTGCTGCCAGCACAACCCAGGGATCAGTAGCCTGTTTTTTCTTGTGTGCTGGGTGGGATGGGGGTAAGTGTCCTCTCACTCTTTCCCATGTCTCTCAGCCCAGCCATGAGCTGCTGTGCTGCCAGGGGTCCTCTGAGATCTTGGGACATGCATAGAGGGAAACTATCCACATGGAGCAGGTGCAAAGGCAGCGAGTGTTGGATCTGCCGTCTTCAGGCTTTGCTGGAGAAATCAGTGGCAAGAGAGGAAGTGGGGGGCAAAATATTGCCTTCAAGAGTTTGAGCTGCTCAATGCTGATTTATTTGTGCCAAAGTAAATAAAAGAAAATGGAGGTTAAACACATGGGGAGTACCATCAGAGGCGTTTTTGAGTTAGGGAGTTAATGAAGCAGCAGACTACAAAATGTATGAGTTGGACTGGTCTGCTTGTTACAAGGGGCTTGATTTGTTGATTTTTACTTTAGTTGTTTTTTACCTTGTGAGCCCCTGAGATAAAGCTTGATTCCCAGAGGGCATTATCCTCTAAGTCTTAGCGACCTGGAGAAAGGGTGGCCTCACTGAAAGCATGACAAGGTGGTGAGCACAGGAAGCAGAAGCTCAGCCAGAGGATGTGTCTTTCTCACACAAGATGTGTGAAACAAAGCCTTGCTTGAGCCAGCATGTGGTTGCAGAGGGATTTGAAACCACTTCTCCTGCTACTTTTGTTTATGTCTGACCTGCTGTGACTAAGAGCTGCTGCAAAGCTGGTGGTGCTCTTGGCCCTGGCTGTGAGCTCCATACTGTGTGCTGGACCTCATGTTTGGGTGCCTGAGGCACAGGGGGTTCAGGCACCTTGCCCAGGTGGCATTGCACCCTCCCACCACAGTGTCATTTTCTGTTTGATCAGCCAGATGAGCAGACCCTCTCCACTATGTGCAGTGTCCCTGGCATGGGAGGGATGAGGAATGTGCAGATGTGGGCAGGGAGCCCTTGCACCTCTCCTTGTACCAACTTGTACCAAGTGCCACGGCTTCAGTTTTGGTGAGTTGTGCATCTGACCCTCAGCTGTATTTCTAAGGGTTGTGGAAATTTCTGCTTGCACTTGCTCAGCTCCATTCTCCTGTGGCTTTTATAGTTGCATGAGTTTCCCTTTCACCTGAGCTATTTCAAGTTGGCGGAAGGAAGCAAGGTTTGGGGATGACATGTTCTTCCATTGAACCAGCTGAGACATCTAAAAAAAAAGGGAAGTTTCAGATTCAGAAGCCCTTCTTCACATCTGAAACAAAATCCTGAGGCTGTTACTCTGCCTCTGGAAAAGGCTGGTGAGACCAGAGCTTTGGGAGAGGCCCCCAGGCACCCTCATGTGCCAGGCAGCCCCTCCAGGCTGCACACCTGTGGGGTTACCTGGACCCTCTGTGAATGAGCCCACTTCTCACCACTCGAGACACCAGGGGTTGTGTAACCAGGAACACAAGGCAGTGTGCTGGGGAAGGTGGCTTTGCTCATTTGTGGTAGCGTTTGAGGGTGCAGGCTGGAGTTGTTTCAAATAGTACAGAAAACAGGCATGGACGTTTACTTGTGAGTGGCCCAAATTGGAATAAACTGGTTTCTGGTTGCAACTGCTCTGTAAAATACAATGGTAGACTGCATAATTCATACTCTGCTGTTTCCAAAGAGAGCAAAAATGTGTTAAGGGAGATTTTCTTAATCTGTGCTCCTGAATCTTCATCAATATTGCATTTACCGTAGTACATGTTAAATTGGTGAATATTAATTTCAGCTGAATTTTTTCCATTGTCTTGAAATAATCATGGAATGGCTTGGTATTGGAAGGGACTGGAAAGATCATCTAGTTCCAAATCCCATGCTGTGGGCAGGGATACTTTCCATTAGACCAAGTTGCTCAAAACCCCATCCAACCTGGCCTTGAACACTTCAAGGGATGGGACGTCCTCAGCTTCTCTGGGCAACCTGTTCCAGTGTCTCACGACCCTCACAGTGAAGAATTTCTTTGTAATATCTAATCTGAACCTACTCTTTTTCGGTTTAAATCTATTCCCCCCCACCCTGTCACTACAGGCCCTTGTGAAAAGTCCCTCTCCAGCTCTCGTGTAGCCCCCTTTAGGTACTGGAAGATGCTCTAAGGTCTCTCTGGAGCCTTTTCTTATCACCTAGAAAAATGGCTGCATTTCAGCTTCCCATTTCCCTCCTCCCCAGCAGATTCCTAGGTCATGAGCCTCATCCAGCCAGCTGGTGAGATGTCAGGCATCTCCTCTTCCAGGAAGAATTTGATGATCTACAACGTTTTGCAAATTTCAGTTTCCACAGGCTATTGCAATGTTTTCAGAAGAAACACCAACCGTGTATGATCCAGCCAGGGCATGGCCAGGCAGCCCCATTGTAAAGCAGGGACAGCCACAGCTAAACCTTGGGGCTGCAGGAAGCCAAGGGAAGCATTTCAAGGCATGGCTCCCTGTTTCCTCGGCAGCACTGCTGGTAAAAGTCTTTATTTAAAGCACCATAAATCCCAGCCTGTTGACAAAGTTGCTGAATTGCAGTTTAACCCTAATTTCTTTCCCTGTTCTTGACGAGGATGAGAGAGAAGGGCAACGCACCATCGGCACTTCCCATGGGACTCACCGAACCTGACTTGCTCCCGAGAAAGCAGCCGCTCAGACCCTCCCTGGGATCTCTGCACACTGTGTGCATCCTGCTGGGAAACAAGAAGTGCTGTCCTGGTGACACAGATTCTCTACGAAATGTGAAAGTGCATCCAAAACTGTCGTGACTCACAGAGGGCATGAGCGGTTACATATTTGGGTCATGTTAGTGAAGAAACAGTAAATATTAGTATCTCCTAAAGGGAAATTGATGTGTGTATGGCCTAAGTCCTCAGTTAATCTTAGAGTGGCTGGGCTACATGGCTTGTGACAAGTACTTAGGGAATCAGCCTAACTTTTATAGAAAGCCTCCACATGGAGTGTATTTACTAAGAAAAGAAAACCCAAATGTTTGTCCCAGTGGAAGTACATCATTCAGAGCTGTTCTCCCCCATACAGCCACAACATGTAAGCAGAGTTAAGGGAGTAAGACAATAAACATGCCACCACTGTGTTTTTAAAGATGCATAACTAACCTTGGGGAAAGGAAAAATAAATCACTGTGTTCTGCATGCGCTAAGTCTGGAACCCTAACAACAGGGCACAGCTCCTGACCTCCCCCTGCAAGTTACCTCCCACCCATTACACTACTTCACTGCTGTCTGCCAATGACATCGGAGGGAGCAAGTTTCGTTTCATCTTCACCGGAGCCTCTTTGTGCAGGGTCCCAGTCGGCGGGGAAGCCTGAACTGAGAGAGGCTGCTCACCAGGTTGGTTCTCTTAAAGCTTGGAAATATTAATAACTTCTTAGCCTGGGAGGAGTGGGATTGTAGTGTGCCAAAGTAGGGAATTTTTTTTTTCTTTTTTCCTGCTTAGCACATAATTTAAAGCAAACTGTCTGACAAATCCTACCTGGGGAAGAGGTAAGAGGGCTTTTTAAAAGCTATGCACAAAAGCTGGATTACGGAGAGTTTACTTTTGTTTGCTGCTTTCTCCAGCTAACAGAATTGTACAAATGCACTAAAGGAATCTGTACTTTACTCTCTGTTTGATGCGGGCTGTCCTGCCAGAAGCTCGGGTATTGGTTCGCTTTTCGTGCCTGGTCTCCCTGTGTGCCTGCTGTGCTTTCCCTGGGGTGTGCTACTGGTGCAAAGAGCACCTTAATTCTGCAATCTCTTGTCGTTTGCAGCTGGGAGAGGAGAAAGTGTGTAAATAATACTCGTGTACAGAACACTGTACATTTGAAAAAGTGTAGGGAGATTCACCACATGGCACTGGCACTGCTGCGGGCAGGCAGAGGGAAGCTGTGGGTAGGCAGAGGCATTGTACTTCCCTCTGGACACACACCTGATAACTGTCTGCAGCTGCATTCCCGCCGCGCTTGCAGGCTGGCGTGCGCTGCCAGGTGAAGACCAGGAGTGGGATTTCTGGAGAAGCAGATATTAGTCCAACAGATGGAGACAGAATTTGCTCCCCCTACCCCCAGCATCCTTCATTCTCCTTCATTTTAGTTTCTATTCTGGCTTCTGAGCTCAGAAG
>VZRJ01004327.1:53624-142891 GCA_013397565.1 Ptilonorhynchus violaceus
GGGGGGGGGGGGGGGGGGTCTGCCTTTTGCCTTAGAAACTGCTGTTTCTAAGAAATAAAATAAAACAACCCAATTTATAGAAAAAAAGTCTCAATAAATGAGAACGGGCAGTTTATCTTATCTCAGAGAACCTCACCCTAAGGCCAAACTTTCTTTGAATTTTTACCTAAGAATGTTTTGTGGTTTTTTTTACTTGGCTAGGGAAATAGAAGCAGAGAGGATTTTTTCTTGTTGCTATTATTATTATTATCATCATCATCATCATTATTTTAGACCTGAGGTTTACTGGTTTTCAAGGTTTACCTGCTTACTTAACTAGAGGAGAGGGTGTCAGACTTTGGACACTGATTTTTTGCCTTTCTGGCTCCCTGCATCAAGAAACCAGAGATACGAGTTTTCTATAGTATCTCTCTCGCGTGGAGCCTGGCTTTGCTATGAGGAAATGAGTCCACAAGTATTTCCCACATGCTGTGTACCCAAGCCAAAGCCGCCTTGTGTAAAATATGACAAATCCAACAACCGGAATGCCCAAGTCACTCCCTTTACCCTGGATTCACTGCCCAGCCCGGCACAAGGGAAATGGGCTGTGTCTAAGCACTAAACAAAGCCTTTCTGGGGTGGAGTGGGGAACACCAATGGCCTGATGCTGTTTTGAAGGCTGGATAAAATGGCAAAAAAATGCAAAAACCTTGGAAAGACACAAATGTGGGTAAGATACGGTCATGCTTTATCACCTTCAGGAGCAGGAAGGGAGCTGGGAAAAGGCCACCTGCAGAAGGGCGATAGCTGCCAGTTTGGCTTGTAATAAATGAATGCACGAGCTGAATTTTCAACAGCATAACATTGAACATTTATTAGTAGAGCAAAGGCAAACACAGCGCTGGGCGCTTAGCAAGATTGCCAGAGGCGCTATTCCATTCATTTTACTGTGAACTTAAGTACCTTCTCAAACTGTTACATATTCATTAAGCCCAGAAAATAATTTGCACTTCACTCAACTCCCCCCTTCCCCGATCCCTGCCCCCTTCCGCCCTCATGAGGCCGTCCCGGGTCCTCTGGATCAGCTCAGAACTGAAGGTAGACATCCCCGTCTGGTGTCTCCTCAGTTCCAACCTGATTTGTAGTTGACAGTTTCTTTGGGAGGTGTGAGTTTTGATGAGATAACAGGCTTCCTGGGATGCATCTTTGTTTCTTTGGGATGTCCTGATCTCCGGCTCTTGTGGTTTATCAACTTAAAAGACATTTATTACCATGTATTTATTACTACGTTTCCCAACTTACTACAACTATTTCGAAGTTACAATTCATCCTAACCTTGTTTCTATTTAACTGCGTTTTATCTCAACAGTATTTCTACATAGTGCATTATCACCCGTAAATGTTAAATTCATATATGCCAAAGCCAGCATTTATTATTCACTCATCACAACGAGTATCCCGTTTCCCGTCTCTTTCAGAAGAGGACCTGGGAATGGCTGTCCACATCCCCACCGTGATGACAGTGCAGCCGCAGTACGGCCAGGCCATGTCGCCCGTGTCGAGGTGCATGTGGCAGACGGGGCTGATGGACTGCTGCAGCGACTGCGGCGTCTGTGAGTGCCCTGCCCCTGCTGCTCCCAGCAGCCTGCCTGTCCCCGCCGCTCCGCTCCTGGCCGGGCGGGCACAGCCTCAGCCGCCGCCGTGTTTCTTTCTTCCCCCTGCCAGGCTGCTGCGGGATGTTCTGCTTCCCCTGCCTGGCGTGCCAAGTGGCCGGGGATATGAACGAGTGCTGCCTGTGCGGGACCAGCGTGGCCATGAGGTCCCTCTACCGCACCAGATACAACATCCCGGTCAGTGCTGCTGCGAGGCTGAAAGGCGAGGTGACCCCATGCCCCCCTCTGCACATCAGGGATGAGCTCAGGGCAGCAGCGATTTCTGCTCACCCTTTTTTTCCGTTTCGCATCCACCTCAGCTGCTGCTTCCCCCTTTGATCTTTCAAAGATGTGAAAGAGTTGAGATAATTGAGGACAGACTAAAGGGTAGACGAAGCTTGTTAGACAAAGACTCGTAGTCAGATTTGGGAGAAAGGTGGACAGTACATACGGGAAGGTGCTTCTTCCTGGGGGGGAGGTGGTTGGTGCCATCCCGAGTGCAGACCACGGGGGCCCAAGTTCACTTTGCCCAAACTCGCTGCTCCTGGGTGCATTTTTCTCCCCAGTCTGAACTTCAGAAGCCAAAAGATAAGTAGCCATCTTCAGCCTGCACAAAGGGCTCCCTCCTTCCCTTTCCGTGGTGCCAGGGGTTTGCCAGCCCTGGGCTTCGGTGTTTGCTACTCAGGATGCTGCAGCCAGACGAGAAACAAAGAGTACTTGACCTGGAATGTGATTAATGTTTTCTTGGCTGGAACATGACTTCTGGGAAGCCTCTGTCCATAACCAGTTTCTCTCTAACAGGGGTCCATTTGCTCTGACTTCTGTGTCACCCTATGCTGCCCCGTGTGCTCCGTTTGCCAAATTAAGAGAGACATCAACCGCAGGAGGGAGCTTGGCATATTCTGGTAAGCTGGGGGTGCTGCTGCTGGTGTATAAAGCTGCCAGGCAGCTTCCCAGAGCCTCTCCTGCCAAGACCTGGCACGCAAAAAAGGTTGCTGCAGTGGGGCCAGTGGGGGTGACAAGAGTGAACTGTCCTGCAGCAAAGTGTTGCTGGGGACCTTGTGCAGGGTGGAGGGGGAGGGACTGAGGGAACATACAGAGTGTGGTGAGGCACAGCCCCGCTCCCTGACCCTCCTCTCCCTTCCTGTTGCAGATGCTGCCATCCTCGCTGCATCCAGTGGAGCTGCTGCAGGCAGGAACTGCTGCTGTCCTGGCAGCTGGGAAATGCTCCCTGTGGGGCTTGCCTTGGTTGTATTTTATTTCCCCTGAGTAACCACAGCAATAAAGTTTTGAGTTTGTCTTCCTACCTCTGTGTGTGTCACTCTTGCACCACTGGAGAGCACCCATCCTTCTCCCACTCCACCCATCTCAGCAGCAGCTGAGACTTCCCTGTGCCTGCTGCAGAGAGAGATTTTTGCTAGTATTTTGTTATTAGATCAGCTTTTAGAAAGGACATTTAATACATTGAAGAAGTCAGTGTTGCTCATCCAAGTTGCAAAATTTGGGAAAGTGACTACTGCTCCAGGGCAGAGCTGGGCCTTCCTGCAGACAAGTGACTTGTGCAGGCCACCCAGTGCTGAGTTGCCCCTGCTGAGGTGACCCAGGTGGCTGACCAAGGCTGCTGGCCGGTGCCACCTTCCTGAATATAAAGGCATGGGGATTTGGGGCTGCCTGGCACCAGCCTTCCTCTTGTGTTGCAGAGAGATGTTCCCCTACAGACCCTGAGCATGAATTCCTGCCCACCTGCATTTAAAAACCTTGTTGGATCATGGATTGGCCAAGTCCTCACCATGGACAAACAGTGCCATCTTCCTGGATGGCCTTCTAGAGCCCATCTGCCTGCACTGGGCTGTGAGCCCTATACTCCTGTCCGGAAGGTGGAGGTTGCATCCACCCTCTCTCCATCACTCTCAAGAGAAATGCCAAAGGATTTTTGATCCCTGCAAATATCCCCCAGCTTCACTCTTTAAGCAGACTACGAAATTTTTTCGTTCCCGCTCTGCCTTTACCTTCACCAAAAAATTTTTAAAGGGCGGGTAGTGGCTCTGTCCATGCTGCAGGGTGGGTGGGCGTGGTGGCACTTCCACCTGCCCAAACCCTGGAAGGCCCAGATGGTCCTATGGATGATCCCTGGCAATACAGAAAAACGCATTTTTAGCCCGAGAGAGGCAGCCCCTGTGCCACCCAGTGCAGTTAGAGGCAGCTCTTGCTGATGCTCAGGAAGGAAAGGCACTGCTGAAGGAAAGGTGCCGCACCTCCGGCAGCACATGGCTTAGGGCAGCACAGGAGCCTGGAAACAAGCTGCCCTTCTCTGGAAACCTCTCCCACTGGGGCTCTGGGCCTGGAGAATGCCTGGGTGGGGAAGGGTGAGGGCGGGCAGCAGGAATGCTGCAGGGAAGCTGCCATTGTGCAAAGCTGCATCTAAGCCAGCATTTGCTTTATTAGTCAGAGGGCTAGAGAGCATATAAAGCATAAGAACCAGGAAGAGGGACATGTGTCTGCTGGCACAAGGACAGCTGGAAAGTACGTATAGCATGGCTTTGCTTCGGTTGTGGGATGGAAACTGCTTGTGGCTGAAGCGGTGATGCTGGGGAAGGGGAAGGGCTGGAAGCAAAGGTGAGGTTTTCTACCTGGAAAACTACTTCAGGGTGAACCACAGCACCCTGTGTGCTGCTGAGGGCATCTCAAAGGAAGTGGGGAACAGAGGTAGAGGACAGCAGCTTTTGCACTGTACTGTTCATTTGTATGGATGTTGATTGTATGGATGCTGCCTCATGACTTGGGTTGTCAGTGAAATGTGGCTGCATGCACCTCAGGAGCCTATTGTCCCCACCGCTCATTCCAACATGGCTGCTGATGCCATGGGGCTGTGAATTGTGTAGAATTGTAGAATTGTGATACTACAATGACAATGGTGTTGGTGTGCTGGGCCTGGGCCACCTCTCGGGAGGTGACTGTGTGGCAGAAGTTTCTCCGGGCTGCTGCCTGCTCCGCACTGCAGCCTCCACCCAAGCAGGGATGTGGTGTGCTCACACTTGGGGAGGGGAAGGGGAAGCCTGGCTGGTGGGATCCTGCCCCAAAAACTTATCCTACTGCTGCTCCTATGTGCACACTTCTCCCTGTGGTCCCTGTGGTCTCATCTGTTGCTGGACATCCCTGTCCCTGCATGAGATCCCCGTGCTGGGCTTACCTGGTGTTCCCACTGCACAGCCTGTCCCTAGTCTGTCTCTTCCCCTGCCCCTCCTGGTTCTTGCTTCTTAAATCGTTGTGTACCACGGCTTCCCAAAGGGATTGCTGTTTTGGCATGCCAAGAGGTGTTACATTGGCTGCAGAGGTGGTGGGAATTACCTGGGATCTCGTGCAAGAACAAGCAGGGGCAGCCGGCCAGGGCGGGGCCAGGAGGTGTCTGGAAAAGGACGGTGGATGCAGTGTCCCCTGCTGCACCCGCGGGTGTCTCAGATAGGCACAGCCCAGCCATGCTTCCACCGCCTGCAGAAAGCTTCAAAAAATCAGTAGCAAACCATGTGGAGACTTTTTACAAGATTTCCTTCCTCTTACGGGGTAATTCAACAATCTTTTTCCTCTTCCTGTAATTGCCAGGAACAAGGGTTGTCCCTAGAGCAACAGGCTGTGTCTGACAGCAGGGATGTGTCCGGGACCGTCTGTAAAGGCTGGGGAGCCCCAAGAGCTGCCGGCAGAGCCATCAACCCCTTTGCCACCTACTGGCAATAGTCAGTGCAAAAGCGATGCCACACCCTGTGCCTCTCTGGTGTGGGTGATGTGCTCGATGGCATTGTCCCAGTGCTGGGCATAGTAGTATACTTGTTCCACCACATTTCTTGTGTTGTTTAGTACTTGACTTTGTGTAAATATTCAATTCTGATGTGAAAACAATCCCCTTATAGTGCTTAACACACTGGTGCTGAGCTTGGGCACAGAGCGGGGAGTGTGTCTGCAGGAGAATTCCTGTGGGAGCACCGTCTATTTAATTTTGTTTTAAAATTAAAGCTCCAAAACAAGCGAGACTTTTTCTTGCAGAGAGTGGCAGAGGGTGGTGCTGTGCCTTGCAGAGGTGGTAAGGAGGGAAGGGGCCACTGATGGAGGAGGAGGGGCAGGTGGAGTTGTTACGTGGGTCAGGTGATTTTGGAGATGGAGCTGTGGAGCAGGAGCTTTGCTGCTCTCAGAGGATGCAGCCCCTTGCTGAGGAAGGATGGGATGTAAAGGGACTGCAGGGACCATGGTGACCCCAGGGGACTGAGGAAGAGGAGGATGAGGCATTGGCACAGACGGTCAAGTGGAGGAGGGATAGGAACCGGTCACAGGGCTTAGGACGACGGAAAGAGACAGGAAAAAACCCCTGCCTTGCAGCCTGCTAAGAAAGCAAGTGAAGAAGGGAAGGGAATGGGGGAGGCAAATAGGCTGAGTTGCTCACGGAACAAAGCAAAGATTAAGGTGACTCCTGAGAGCCTGGGGAAGCTACAACCAAGCAGCAGTGGCTTTGGGAGACTGAGGTCATAACAAAAAAAATAAAACCAAAAAAGCAACCCAAAACATTTTATGCAGCTAATGATGAAAGATGAACTGGAGATGAGAAGACAGGACTGAAGGGTTGAAGCACTGCAGTTCTGAAGCAGAAGGACCTCTGTTTTCACAGAGACATTTTACTTGCATAGGCTGCTGCTGCCTTTGGTGGGAGACTGGTTTTGGGGAGGGCTTTGCCGTAGGGGGTGGTGGCAGCTTCTGGCAGAGCTGTGCCCCTCACTTTGTGGTGAGGGTGGCAGTACCCCGGCAGCGGCGACTCCCAGGGACCTCTCTCCTTGAATGCAGCAGCCTGAGCAAGATACCCACTTCAGAAACACCTGCAGCACCTTTCTCTGATAGCTTTTCTTTCCAGACCACAAACTGCCTGGAGGGACCCGGCCCTGTGCTGGCAATGGCCTCTGAGAATGTGGTTGTGGTCCAACCCCAGTTTTCAGTTGCCCAGCAGCCAGGGGAGTGGCAGACAGGGCTGATGGACTGCTGCTCCAACTGCGGCGTGTGTGAGTACATACGTTCCCCTCATTCCTGCTGCTGGCTCATGATGTCTTCCTGGTCCTTTACCCTGCTCCTTCTGTGGCATTGCCCCTGCTGCAAACCCCACTTTTGTGGGTACTGGTGGCAGAGCAGCTCTTGCCTGAGGTCAAGAGCCACGGTTCCTGGCTGGCTTTTCCCCCTTTCCTCAGTCTTTGCAGCCCTCGGCCAAGCCCACGTCTCATTGTCCCGCAGGTCTTTGTGGAATGTTCTGCTTCCCCTGCCTGGGGTGCCAAGTGGCTGAGGACATGGATGAGTGCTGCCTGTGTGGCACCGGTGTGGCCATGAGGACCCTCTACCGCACCAGATACAACATCCCGGTCAGTGTCCAGCTCGGGGACTGTCCTGCCAGTGGCAACGCCACGGGATGGATGCTGGGGTGGGGGCTTGGGGAAGGACAGAGGTGAGGAGTTGCATGGGCATCCCAGCAGGCTGGGAGCCAGGGGCACATCTGCATGGAGGTAATCCCATCAGGCACCACTGCATCCCAGTCCTTGCTGGATATAAGCAGCAGGACCAGGGTGAACTGCCTGGGAGTGTTGATGATATAAAACAGAAAGGCTTAAAGGCTGACTTGGGAAGGGGTTATTCATGCAGTGTTCTTTGCTCCACAGGGCTCCATCCTGGGTGACTTTTGCTCCATCTGGTGGTGCCCCATGTGCTCACTCTGCCAGCTGAAGAGAGACATCAACCGGAGGAAGGAGCAGGGCATATTCTGGTAGGCTGGGGGTGCTGATGCTGCTTTATCTCACTGCTGCAGAGCCCAGTGGGTTCCCAGGGTCTCCCTTTCCACCAACACCTGACTCCAGACACAGGGTTGCTGCAGTACCCGGCAAGTAATGGGCAGGGAGGGTGACCCTCCTCTCCTGTCCCACTGCAGATGCTGCCGTCCTCCCTACACCCTGTGGAGACACTGCAGACAGGAGCTGCTGCTGCCCTGGATGTTGGGAAATGCTCCACGAGGGGTTTGCCTTGGCTGTGGATGATTCTTTTCCCTGAAATAAAAGCATTCCCTGTCTTCCTGCCCGTGTCTTGTTCTTTATGTCTCCGTGTCCTTCTGCAGCATCATAATCAGTGTGGTACTTTTCCTGACTGTGTGGTCAGAGCCATGCTGAGGTTGTTAGCTAAGGGAGACTTTCTCTTGAAGATCCACACTGGAATGAGGCCAGACCATGGAATTCAGTGAGAAGATAAAACAAAAGCCAAATCTCTTATGGGAAGCTCAACTTCTTTGTGGACATCACCAATGTGCAGAGTTGGTGACAGCATTGCCCTCTTCTCTAAGAGGTCCAAGAGCACTGAACCCTGGCAGTGGGGGAGTGATGGTGATGCTGTGGGATTCCCAGTTCCATTCTGCTTTCTCCACACAAGCATTGTCTGGAGTTCATCACATGGGAACTACTTCTCTGTGGGGCAAAACACCTCATCTGTGGGTGTTGGGTGTAATATGCCGTGGTGGAAGAGCTGGGACAATTTGCACCTCACTTGGGATTGGGGATGCAAGGGTTTATTCATTGCCTGCCATGGTGAAGAACAGGGAAGAGGTGACTCTGGGACTGGGGCTGCTCTGGTTCAGACTGGTTTAAGGTTTATTGCTTGGAACAGAAAAAGGTGCTTTTTGCCCAGAGTAGGCAGCAGGCGGCCCGCAGGCTCCCACCCCTTGGCCCATCCTTGATCACGGGATCTCCTCTCCAGGTCTCTTTCTCCTCCAGTGCATACAGGGCTTGGTCCACTGGGACCAGGGACCAAAGCCATGAACCCTGCAAGGACCTGTGTCCTCACAGGCGATCTCACAATGAGCCAGGAACAGCCAGGAGGACATGTAGTTTTTGTTTCTGTGAATTTCTTTATTAAAAGTTAATACAAATTACCACTGCTGAAGCTTCTGATCACTTACCTGTAGGCACACCTATATGCATTATTTAGGGTGTTATGAGCACAACACTTGCTGAAATGCTGCCGGTAGCAGGCGGGAAGGAAAAGTCTCTTGTCGCAGGTGATCCAAATCATGGAGTCACACAAACCCAAAGCAGCCAGCCTAGGGCCTGTAGGGTAAGGAGAAGGCTTGTCACTCTGGTCTGTGGTTCTGGGACAGAGCAGCCATCCTCCAGCCCAAGGCTCTGGCTCTCCAAGGGCTCGCAAGCCAGCAAAGGGAGAAGGGACTCTGCAAGCAGTTACCAAACTCCACTTCCATCACCCTTCTCCTACTGCCTTTTGGAAGTATCCATGTTCCCCAAGCATCGGGGCCTCTGTTCCCCTACCACAGGCACCCCAGCACCCAGGCTCAGACTGGGTTCTGCCCCACTTTCCCCTTTGGGCACAGCGGCACTTCCAGAAACTTCCGCCCTCCCAGAGCATTGCGTTCCCCACCTGAGTACTACAAAATCTTAATGAACGTCCCACCCTACCAAGGCAATTATTAAAGGATCACGCTTGCCTGTGAAGCCCTCCCCAGCTCTCTGTAGGGCTGTTACTGTCCCCAGCCCCACGCCCGGACCTCTCTCTGCCCGTGTCCCTGGAGCCCTGAGAGCACTCCCGGCATCTCCCAGCTCCCCACACCGCTCGGAGGCACAACCCACGCCGGCTCCTGGGATCCCGGCTGTTTCTCGTGTTGGGTGCGGGGCAGGAGCCCCCGGCAGCCCGGGAGGAGCATTGGCGGCGCTGGCGCTGTCCCCGCCGCGTCCCGGTCCCTGCGCAGGCGGTCCCCGGCTGTCGCACGGCTCAGCCACTCGCTCCCGGTGCTCCACCCTCCCGGCGCGCACAGGAGGCGTGACAAGTTTGGTTTTTCCGCAGAGATCCCGTTTCTCCCGTGAGATCCCTGCAGGCTGGGGCAGGAGCCGACAGCAGGCGCCGTTCCAGCGCGGTGTGCCAGGACTCGGCGCCGCCGCAGCTCTCCCGCCCCAGGAGCGCCAGCCGCTGGGAGGGACCGCATGTCCCAGGGGCATCAAGAGACGTGGACGAGCCCACAGCCCCAGGTGAGGCACTTTGGTGTCAGCAATCCCCGGTCGGAGCCAGCCCTCCCTGGCGGCAGTCCCCGTGCCCCGTGGCGGCGCGCGGCACCAGGGATGGCCAGAACAGGGATATTTTCCTGGTCCTCAGGCGTTTCTGTCAGTAATGTTAAACCTTCCCTTCTGACTCCAGGGGTCCTGCGTTGTGCTTCTCCACCATCCCTCAGGCCGCTGCCAGCCTGCTGGAGCCAGGATCGTTGTGGTTTCCTTGTGATGCCTCCCACGAGGCCAGGACGGTTGTGGTGGTCGTTTTCCTTGCTGCTGCTGAGACAGGTCCTTCTTGCCACAGCTTTGCCCTTGTGTCCTCACGGGGCTCTTATTTGCACAGGCAATGCTATGGAGGTGCAGCGAGGAGCCAGGAGAAGCCATCCCCAAGCTTGGATGAAGGCACAAGTGCCTACCTCATCCAGGGAGTGTCAGGGGACACAGGAGCTGCAGGCAATGCCTGGTGAGTGTCCGAAGTGACGACCATACAGCCCCACAGCCAGCAGTGCTGTCAGGGCAGAACAGGAGCTTGGGGGTCTCTCGCTGCTGGCCAGGGTGGGAGGTGCCCAGCACAACCAGGAAAACCTCACTGTGGGTGGTGGGTGAGCACTCGATCCCCTGAGGGCTGGCTGGGTTGGGTCTGCTCCTGCTGCCTCTCTCGGCACTCTGTGAACATGAGTGGGGGGCAAACAATGCCAGAGCGGGGTCAGTGCCATGTGGGGAGTTGCCACAGCCTCTCAGACCAAAGCCCCTCCCAGCAGGTTTGTGCCTCGCGTTTGGGGAGCTGGGAAGCTAGTTCAGGGAGGGTGAACCAAGAGCTGTTGGGGTCTGGCCCAGCTGCATCCCGTTGCCAGCAGTTCTGTGTGGTGCTGGGGACAGCCCGGTGTTCGTGGGTACAGTCCCTGTGCCCAAAGTGGGGGTGAAATGCACTCTGCTTATCAGAGGGCTTTGAGCAAGATGCTCTTTCTCAACTGCCCTTCTGGGGAGAGATGTGATTCTTCTGGATGGGGAGGGGGACAGGCATCTCCTGAGGCTCTCTGGGGTGTGCACCCAGGAGCTCTGACCGACTGGTGTCTCCTTTTTTCGGGTACGGAGGAGACACCACTGCCTTGTGCTGTCGCCTCACCTGCACCCACAGCCTGTGGTCCTTCATGGCAGTGCTGCCCCAGAGGAGCCAGGGTGACCCCCATATTACTTCTGCTGTCAGGAATGGGACTGAGAAAGAGCCTCCACACAGTGAGGAGCACGTGACCTGTATTTAATCCCCAAGGCAAGAGGCGAGGATCCCTGCTGGGAAGAGCTAGCTGTAGGGGATGGCCCACGTGGCTCCTGGCTGACAGACACCCTGGCTCCAGCCGATAGGCACTCCAGCTACTGTACATTTTGGATTAGGGTTGCTCCTGGTTCTCACAGCTCTGGCTGATGGATGCTCCATCTTCCTACAGTTCAAGGTATTTGAAGCCCCACTCCTGCATCTTACAGCTCCAGCTCCAGATCACGGTTCTGGCTGCTCCACAGTTGAGGTACAAGATGCTCTTGCTGACAGATCTCCTCCCCTTGCTACACCTTGGGTTATGAACACCTGGGTTTCTCTGGAGTTTCGGGTAATTCCAGCTCCTGGAAATGGTATGCTAATTACAGGCAATGGGTGGTCCACTTCACGTTGTTTGAAGCCCCGAGCTATTTCAGCTCCAGCACACTCTGGAGAAGAGATGATCCTACAGCTTCCAGAGGCAGAAATTAAGTCTGGGGGGTGCTTGCAAACAGTCTGAGGAACTCACAGAAGTGGGAGACAACCTGTCTTACAAAGCACACTGTTAAGGTTGGAAAAGCCCTCTAAGATTGAGTCTGAGCATCAGCCTGACAGTGCCATGTTCATCACTAAACCACATCCTCAGGTGCCACATCTACACATTTCGTTAACACTTCCAGGGTTGGTGATTCCACTACTTCCCTGGACAGCCTTTTCCAATGCCTGACCACCCTCTTCATGAAGAAATTTTTCCTAATATCCAATCTAATCCTCCCCTGGCACAACTTGAGGCAATTTCCTCTCATTTCCTCTTGTCCTGCTGCTTGTTTATATGGGAGAAGAGACTCCCAGCTCTCTACAATCTCCTTCCAGGTGGTTGTAAAGAGCAATAAGGTCTCTCCTGAGCCTCCTTTTCTGCAGGCTAAACACTCCCAGCTCCACACCGGTCCCGCAGGGACATGAGATGAGGCAGCAAGGCATGACCCCAAGCAGCAAACCAGGTGCTGTCTTAATCAAAGGCTAAATGCAGCGTGAAGTTCTGATGTGCTGAAAGGTGGTAAAAGCACAGCTAATGCAAGCCCCTCCCGAAACAGCCTTCCTACTATTCCAGAGTGGTTCTCCACATTTGCAAGAAGCACCTTTACCGTTCCTTCATTTTTGTTTCACCTGGGGCAGAGCAGCGGTGGTGCTGCCCGCATGAAGCACAGGAAGGTGAACCAGACCACCGAGTTTCACGTCCCACACTGTTACTAATGGACAAGCTTCTTTTCTCCCACCGGGCCTGGCCCACAAGCAGCTTTGTGTTTTAGGAATCTGTGCAGCGTGAGCCGGGAGAGCAGAGCGTCAGTCACTAGAGGGCACCAGGGAAGAAGGATGCTGAGAGCTTTGCTTGCTTCTCTGCTTCATCGTTCAGCACACGAAGGAGGAAGACCTCTTCAGCAATGCCCTGCTGCTGCTGTTTGCCCGCGGGCAATTCCCACGTGACAAGACATTTCTGCTCTGGCACAAGATCACAGCAATTTAACAGGGAGAAGGAAACACATCAGTTGCTGGTACGTATTAGAACGGCAATGAAGGGATGCAAAATCTGAGGATATCTATCAAGTTGTCTTTGCCCTTTTTTTGTGTCCAGGACATTTCATAGTGGGTACAGGGCTTGCCACTCTGGTGCTTCAGCTCCCTCCCTGGGACTTGCTATCTCAAAGAAGTCAGAGGGCTGGGAAGGAAAATATGACTGCAGACATGGAGAGGTGCTGGAAGGGGCTGGTGTTAGCAGCTTAATGGACTGTTGTGTTCACTGAGAGGAAACAGAGCTCTTAGATATTTCCTAGGTATGTTAATTTTCAATTTAGGTTTCGGCCTGAAAAGCAAGGTAGAGGCAAGGCACCCGTAAGACAAAGCAGGGCTGCAGAGGAATATAACTCTAAGCCTAAATTCGGGAGGATAGAACACATCAGTGAAATGCAGCTCACCCTGAGTAGCAGGGAACTTGTTGGGAAACCTGCCACTCACGTAATATGTGTGATGTTAACTTCGTGGTGATCTAACTGGTACTTTTCTGGGGCATGGTTGAAATCATTAGATATGGGAATGTTACTTTCAGGGCTAGTGGGACAGACCAAAAGGACTCCTGAGAGATTTGGCACCAAGCTGGAAGTACTGTGCCATACTATGCCAGCCTGATCTGCAGCTGGGGGAAATTCCCGGTGAGCATCACATTGAGCAATGTTAGATTCAACCTCCACAGCCCTTCCTTGAGGTTCATCACTTCAAGTCTTTCAATAGCAATCACTCATACGAGATACGTTATCTTCTCCTCTTTCTAATAAATGTTTATTATGTTTTTAAACGTTGCCTCCCAGTGCTGGGGTGAAGGTACAGAGACTCATTCACCTCTAAACAAAGAAGGGGCAGAGCCAGGGACCTCACCTTGGCTGGCGTGGCAGCTGCACAGATTCCAGCTTCTGTCTTGGTTAATGGGCAGCTGGTGGTGACCTTCTGTCAGATTCAATATTTAAACAGCACACACAAGCTGTTTGGAAGCATTGTCTGATAAGGTGATACCTCACTATGTGTGTAACATCTCAGGGTTTCTGCATTGTGAATGGACCAAAGGTCAGCTGCGTGTTGTGGGTGTGCCACACATCTGATCAAGCACAAAACACAAGTGTGAAAGGTTGAGCTCCATGTTTAATCAGTTACTGACATTAAGTAATCCAGTGATGCATCATAGATTTGTCCAAAGATAGATGAGGAAAAATTTATGAACACTTGTCATGCATTGTTACCTGACAAACAAGCACTTGGGGCAGGCATGGCCTTGGAGACAGTAAGATAGAAAAAAATTTATTAGGGTAGAATTTATTACTGAGATTTGCACTCACTTCTGAGGGCACAGGTTTAGAACCCTGGGTTCGCCTGATCCCCTTGGGAACCCTGCAGTAGCAAAGCCCATGAGATGCCAAAGTCTGGACTGTCTCTCCCTAATGAAATCTAGTCTTATCTCTGAGGAATCATGTTCCTACGGTGTATTTCTTTTACTACTAATTTGAAGGTAAATGGTTCTATCTTTGTACCATTTGTAAATGGTACTATCTTTATACAAGACCATTAAGCATCTCAGCAGCTATCAGAGTTGATAACACAATCCCTTCAGACTCACTTATACACATGTCTAAGAGAGAAAACTTCCCAGTGAAATTAAATTACTCCCAGTCACCTCCTGAAGCTGCAGAAAGACAGGCTGAATTCCTTTTGCTCAGTGCTTCTAATGCAAGCATGAGCTGGGGCTTTCCTTCAGACAATCCGCTCCGTGTCTGAAGACAGAACAACTGTGAACTGATGCACTCCGAAATGATCTCAAGGATACCTGTGCCCACAGTTAAAAAAAACCCCAAATCATACTGGCTCTTAACAGTAGAGCAAGTATCTGTGCAAACAAAACAACTACAGTTTTTCATCTCCTTTTTTGTTGTTTGTTTTGTTTCAGCATGAGTGCCAGCCATGCCAAGAGGAACAGCTGCCTCTCACTGCATCCTGAGCAAGTGCTCTGGTTTTTCCTAACTCATAGAAGAATAGCCTGAGTTGGAAGGAACCCAAGAAGGATCATCAAAGTCCAGCTCCTGGCCTTGCACACGACAGCCTTAAGAATCACATCATGTGCCCAAGAGCGTTGTCCAAACACTCCTTGAGCTCTGTCAGGCTGGTGCTGTGACCACTTCCCTGGGGGAAGGACTTATTCCTGATATCCAACCCAAACCTCCCCTGACACAACTTCAGGCCATTCTCTTGTGTCCTGTCACTGGTGACCACAGAGAAGAGATCAGTGCCTGCCTCTCCTCTTCCCCTCATGAGGAAGTTGTAACTGCAGTGAGGTCTCCCCTCAGTCTCTTCTTCTCCAGGCTGAACAGACCAAGTGACCCAGCTGCCCCTCACACAGCTTCCCCTCTAGAACCTTGCCCATCTTAATTGCCCTCCTTTGGATGCTCTCTAATAGTTCAATGTCTTTCTTGTATTATGATACCCAAACTGCCCCCAGGACTGGAGGTGAGGCCACCCCAATGCAGAGCAAAGCAGGACAATCCCCTCCCTTGCCCGGCTGGCGATGCTGTGCCCAATGCCCCCCAGGATGAGGTTGGCCCTCCTGGCTGCCAGGACACTGCTGACTCATCTTCAACTTGCTATTGACCAGGACCCCCAGGTCGCTTTCCCTGGCACTGCTCTCCAGCCTCTCGTTGCCCAGGCTGTCCGTACATCCAGGGTTGCCCCATCCCAGATGCAGAATACAGCACTTGCCCTTGTTACACTTCATGTGCTCAGTGATTACCCAGGCCTCCAACTTGTCTGGTCTCTCTGCAGGGCCCCTCTGCCTTCGAGGGAGCCAACAGCTCCTCCCAGTTTAGTGACTTACTTAGTACACCTGTGGGTCCTGCTTCCAAGCTGCCTGGGATTCCCCAGACCTGATACTATGAATGGTCTGCTGAGGTTTCCAGGCCAGGCTGCAGATATGCTCCCTGAATGAGATAACAGTACCTCTGTATCTGTTTGGTCATGTGTGCACATTCTCAAATGCCATTGGGACTATGCAATGGTCTTCAATAACTGCTGGCATGCTTATAAATCTCATATAAATACTGTAGAGAGTTAATTATTATAAAATTATTGATAAAGTAAAGAACAAAGTCTCAGGAGTGTGATTGATGAACAATGATACAATTACTCATCCCAGGTTACAGCCAGCTAAAAAGTCTGGCCCTGTGGTGTTTTGTCCAGGATGGTTCTTACAGGCAGCCTTGGTGTTTAACAATTCGTGAGGAGTCTTGCTAGGAAAAAGAGAGTATGAAAGTCCTGATTTTAACTGGAAACCATCTGTAACGCATACTCTTCTTCATTGTCTGCCAAGGAGAAAGATTGTGACTCCAGAGGCTCGTGCACTTGTCAAAGCTGTGGCACAGCCCTCATGCAAGATGGTGCCAACAGAACTGAAGGAGTTCCTTCAGCATCCCCCAGAGCTTGCCCAGCCTCATCTTTGGGGTTATTTGGCTGAGGAGATACAGCTGTCCTGGAAAGCAAAACCGGGAGAAGCACACAGGCAAGGTGGTGTTCCTATCATTAATCCTGCTCCAAAGGTTAGCCCAGCTCCTGGAAAGCTGTGGCTGGCGCTGCCTAGTAACCTCAGCTGGGGACCAATGCCCCTACCTTGTATAACAAAGACTACCTCAGCTTTGGCTCCTTCCACAGCATCAATGGCATGCCCACATACTACCCTGTGAAAACCCCGCTCTGATGGGCTCAGAAAAGCCTTTGCACTACTGCGGGTATTTGGAACTGAAGGAAAGCATACCCGTCTCCAGGACGCTGTGGGAGAAGACTTCACAGCCAGCTGAGCCTTGTCTGACATGCCACGCTGGCATTCCTCCCACCCTGCCAGCTTTGCCAGCCCTGTCCGTGGCTGCAAGCCCCGGGTAGGTGAAGATGCTCCCCTTGACTCCAATGTCACCGCTACCGGCACGGCTGGATTGGGGCAGCTCCCGGCGAGGTGCTGAATTTGCAGCTTATGACTTGCTCAGTTAAAAGGAGAAAAGGTGAAACTTGTGGCTGGTCCTGGCCCTGCCCTCGCCTCCCCGCAAAGCCCTCTGGCTTCGCCAGCGTGCAGTGAGAGGGTGGAGACTCCGCGGGGTGACGAAGCACAAGGGAACCCAGCTGCCGGCTCTTTCTGCAGCAGATGTGATGATCTGGGTGGGACTGCCCTGCCCTGCAAGCTGAGCAAGCCGTCGGGGCTGTGCTCCTATACAGCACGCTCTTCTCTTCCCTGGATCCTGCATCCCTTCCAGCGCCTCTGCCACCTCCTCCTCTCAGCCCTGCAGCGCTGACCCGGACCCGCTGCTGGTAAGTGAGCGGGTAGCAGCAGTTCGGCCCTTTTACTGGGGCAGGTTTAATTCGGTGTAGTGGCTTGCCTCCTCGTCCAGGAATTGCTTACACTGCCATTGCCCTGGAATTATATTCAGCAGCGGTTTTCCTCCAACGGCCAAGGAAAACACAGCGAAATGCTCGCCTACCTTCTCCCTGCTTTTCAAGGCGTCTTACTGAGGAGGCAAGAAATCAGTGAAAATACGTTTTATAANGGAAGCTTCAAGGCTTAAATTAAAACCAGTGAAAAATGAGAATATTTTGTAGGAGCTGCCGTCCTCGGTGCTCCCTTATGCACGTTAATGTGCTGCAGACACCATGCACGCACCGTGCGCTGCTTGCTCGGTCCCCAGTTAACACACAGGGCTCTTTTCATGGAAGGTAGGTTACAAATCCCCGGTAAATCGCTCGGCAATTAACTTACAGATTGCCTGAATCGCATTATCCTTATTTACTCAAACGGTTTTAATTTCCTACGCGTGTTCCTGAGAAAGAGGAATGTATGGTCCTGGCCCCTTTGCATCCCCACATTCATTCTTTGGTCACTCCACACCCCTGGAAATGCATGTGACTAAAAAGCGGGGAAAAAAGGAATATTTACAACTTCTGTGAATTTATATGTATCCAAAGTCCAAAATTCACATACAGTACTGTTTCAGCTTGCAGGTTGCAAGACCAAACTTTGTACCCATTAACAATAAGAGAAATAATAGCACACTTAATTGTGGTTTCTCTGGCATGCTCGAGTATTCAGGAAAAAAAGAAAAAAAAAAGACTATTTTTAAAAAGGGGTAGGCGCAGCTTCCTTTAGAAAATTCTGCTGCAAGCCGCTTCTGTCTCTAGAACTCTTCAAGTAAATTCAATGCTTATTCTCGATAGAGATAAAGTCTTTTGAGTAACTGCTTGGATTTTTAAAAATGCACTTCTGAATTTTGCTATTCATATTTTTACTACCCCTCCTATAGTATTGTTTTTTGGTATTGGATTTTTTCTATTTGAACTGCAAATCCCTCCGGTGCTAAAAGTTTTGCGCGAAGACTGGCAGAAATGAATGTTTCTTAGCTTTTTATATAGACAATATATCTTAAGGCATACAAATGCTTTTGCTGAAACTGTTTGAAAGACTCCAGGTATGGTATTGTTGTGGTTCCAGTGGGTTTGAATCAACTGAACTTTGCAGCACATTTTGAGGTTTTTGTTTGGTGCCCTTGTGTACGTAGGAAAAAGGAGACTTCGTACTTTACAAGTCTCAGAAGAATACACAGGAAAGTGACTGTACTGACACTTTAATTTTCTGTGTGTTGAAACAGTGGGCAAAGAGATTTCTTGGTTGTTTTTAAGAAAGTACTTTCATTTTGTCATTAAGAAAAGGTTAAATCTCTAGATCCGCCACTTTGTGTCCTGACAAAATTTTCTGAGACTAAATATCTCCGAAGAAAAGGATTTTCTGTTAGGCTTGAACCAACATTATGCTGAAATCAGTGAACATAAAAATATTTTAGGAGTATTTGACAAAACAAATGGAATTTGTAAAACTTCCGAGGAGTTCATAAATTTTCTATTTTGCTGATGCAAAAGTGTATTATACCCATGGTTGATATGATGAGGATATGAAGCACTTTATCGTATTAAAAAATACTTTTGAATACAGCAGGCAGTACATATTACCATTGAATCTCCTGCTCATTTCTGATCTAAAGTAAATGTTCAGAAGCCATTGCCAAGGAAATCTAGGAAACTTCATTTAAAGTTTTGCATGGAAATTGATTTGAGTAACATTCATCATGGCTGTTTCTTTGTCTTGCACATGCTCTGACCTAAAATGTTTCCTGGCTATGTGTCACATTGAACTCGATGACTTATTTTTTAACAATTAAAAATTGCATATATTTTAAAAATTCCATTTCTGAGGAGCAATTGCAAACAGCTGACAATTATATCAGCCATGAAGGAGCATGCCCCTGTATTCTTCTGGTGAAGTTTATTGCTAGATCAGAAATGGGAAGGTTGATTTGTAAAATACCAAACCGGTTATCTCACTGCAACTCTTTCCTCCACGGTGAAGAGTGGAGATATCCAAAAAAAGCAAATCAAATAAAATGCCTAATTTTAGCATGTGGGCATTATTTCTGCTGCTAGCACTTCATCTTTTCCCAGCACACTGTTTGCCGAGATCCAAATCGCCACTCTCAGAGGCTTCCACGGATCACCCAGGCAAAGCCACGGCTGGCCCGATCTCGTGTTGGTGACAGCCCTGCTCAGAGGGAGAAGCTGGGTTATGGGACTTCTTCCCCAGGCCCCCTCCCACCAGCATGTCCAGAGTCCTGTCATTCTGCCATCCCAAGGAGCTGCCGTGGTGGAGACCTTGCTGTGGTTCTGCCCCTTTGAGAAGAGAGCAGCTAGCAGAGATTTCACACAGCAGAAATAACCACGCGAGCTTTAAGCGAACGAGCATTCTGCCATTTCTTTCTGCAATAATTTCTAGTAGCTCTGAAAGTGAAAAATGCTATTTTAAGTATTAATGTAACATTTGAAAAATATTTTTTTTTTATTTTGCTTTGATAAATGACATGTGCCCACAAATACACTCTTTTTTTTCTGAAGGGAGGAACAGAGCACAGGTAAATCCACGTGCCAGGTGTTCCACCTGCAGCACCCCACCCTGTCCCTGCAAGTGGCACAGGCACACTGCAGTCAGGAAGGGCTGTAACAATTTACATCAGAGGTGCAGCAAGACTTGAATCCAGCCTCTGCTCACAGCTGCGGGTAGTTAATGCCTTCCCAAGGAACAATAGCAAAGAACATCATTTTTCTCTGGCAGATTTGGGCTATCAGTGGGCTCAGGCCTTCCTGAACTGAAAGTTTCCTGCTGACAGATGTATTAAATAGCCATTGAGAGACTTTCTGCTACTGATATGTGTAATTCTTCTCATAGCTGATTTATTTATAAAGCTTCAACACACATCTTTGCAAGGATGTGTACAATCTCATCGTAACTTGATTGGCAAATTCAGTTTGACTATGACATACTATGTGTTAAGAATGGCACCATGAAAGCAGTGTGGTCCCGTATCTGTGCTTGCTGTCTACCTGTCTAGTTCAGTCTGGAAGATTGAATACCTTTAACTCCTAAAAAAATAATTTGTTTTCTCAAGAGCATGTCAGAAATTTCAGTGCAAGTGTTGAGCTAGGTTTTTGTGCTGGTCTTTGGAGAAAAAATACTCCAAACCCAAAAAAATCAAATGAAAGAAAGAAAATGTAACCATTCTGTTGATAATGCCTGAGGTCAGACTCTACTTCACTTTTTCTCATTTGCTCATAATGTTGCATCAGTAATACTGAAATACTCAGCTGAGGAAAAAATGTGATCAAGCAAAATGCTGATGCAAATACCTTACATATGTAGAGATTTATCAAGGTCAGAGTCACACTATCTCCTGACCTCTGCACTCACCCTGTGCTGCTTGGTTATCCAACAGCTCAAGGGATTTTCTAATGCCTACCTGTGGTGTTGACCCTGTGACTGAGTTTTTGGTACCTTACTTGGCCAACATCGGCTCAGCACATGGTGAGCCTTTAAGTGACAAGTTCCCACTGCAGTTCTGAATGCCCATCTCTTAAGTTACCAACGCATCCTTTCAAAAGGCAGTGATTGGTGTCCAGCCAAATTAGCCCAGAAACTACAATAAAAATAGCCTTATAAAATTACCTGCCTTCCTTCATGTAGGTAAGTCTTCTCTGGCACAAGTAGAGTGTAGGCAGTTTATCAGTAAAAGGCCTTTATACTTTAAATGTTGCACATTTAATTGATGTTCAACTTAGTCAAAATCCATTTTAGCTCAAATTAAAGCTAGTCCCATTGCAATTACATTTGGAGCACAGTTTCTTTGCACTGGGCCTAAATTACTGATTACTATGACATTAAGACCTTATGTTTTTGTCAGCACACAAGACTGCAGCTTTGTCAGGGGAGGCAGGCCTGGGCTGGATTTGGGATAGCATCACTGGGAGACAGGTGAACCAGACTTTATGTGCAGCTAGGCCTGTTGCTGAATGTAGAGCTTCCAGAGGTTTCACTCTGCTAATAGCCACAAAGGAGAGCTCAGCTGTCTGTCAAGCAGCCTTAGCAAACTGACAAGATAAGGGCTTGGGTTTTTATGCAACCATATGACTCTGTTAGATTAAACAGCTTTTTTTTTTTTTTTTGTAAGTCTCCTTTTTATTAACGGCTCTCAAATTCATTGAGCATGCCTGAAACTGTCTCATAATTCGCTTCCTTTCTTGGAAGCAGTGTGACTGTGCTGAGGTACAGGACATGTCATCCTGGAGCTCCCAGCAGCCCATCTACCCTCTTGATTCCCATGAACTATTGCTTTGCTAACATTTCCCATAGTGGCAATTAAAGTAATTAGACTCTGATGAGTCAACATGATATAGATAGAGAGGCCGGATCCTACCTCTTACCTGAATGACCCTCGGGAAGCACAAAGGGGGCAAAGATCTGCCAGGAATGCCCCACGGTGCAGGTGGATAGCTCACAGGGAGGAGCCTGGCTGACATGGGAGGTGAGAAAACTTCAATTATTCCACAACTGCCTTCTAGTTTACACATGGAAATCAAATCCAAGGAAGAGAATTACTCAGCAGGAGTGTCAGTTTCCATGTTCCTGTAATGGAATAATTTTTCTTTCTCTGGAAACTTGTGTAAGAAAGGGTAAAAGGTGTTGTTCAGCAACTGTGAGAGGGGAGTGAGAAAATGTGGGAGAAACAGCTCTACAGACTCCAGAGAAGGAGATCCAGGTGCCAGAGCAGATATTCACCCGAGAGGGCAGCTGGGTGCGCATTGGTGGCCAGCCAAGGTGAAGTCACCCCGACAGACCATCAGGGTGGAGGGAGACTCTTCCATCTCCCTAACACCAGCAGATCCAGCTCCACATCAGCTCTGTGTCACCTCAAGGACTGAGCCCACAGGACCCAAATTTCCTATCCAAAACAGAGAATCCTAGATGAGCCTCTTCCAGGCCTACTGTAAGTCCGGTGCTGAACACTGTGCCCAAAAGACATCTTTCCTCTCCATGCCTAATCAAACCTTCCCTTTCCTGTTTTTTGTTTCCAGAGGAAGGATGGCAGAAGGCCAGCCACACCTATGCATTCAGATGTCAGACTCAAGTACAAATGGCATCCCCAGCAGAAGGCAGTCCTCTCCAGACGCGGCTGGCAGGGAAGGAAGTGTGGTCACTTTCCACAACATCTGCTACCACGTGAAAACCAAGACTGGGTTCCTGTGTTGTCGAAAAACAGCCGATAAAGAAGTTTTGAGAGACGTCAAGTACGTATTTAAACACCTCTTCAGACTGTGTGTATGTTTTATTTCTGTCTGGACAGCTGAGCTCACTCATGTCACTGAGCCATTACACACAATATGCAGATCAAGATTTAGAAAAATTATATGTATGTGTGGTTGCTCCGTGTTTGCTGCCAGCTGTGCTCAAGGTCAGGTCCTCAGCCACTGAGCTGAGCCTGTGCGTCAGAGAGCTGATCTCCCCTGGCCCTGGGGGTACAGCCCTCCTGGCTGCTATCAGCACGGGGCACACCAGCCAGCTCTGGTTGCTCTGCACTACCCGGCAATCCTCCCACTGTGCCATGGTGTTTGACTGAGATACCAACAGCCTGTCCTCCCCGGTCGTGTCTCCCTCCCTCAGGTGGCCTTTGGGAAGGTTAATTTTGGGGAGGTTTAACTTAAAACATTTAAGACATTAATATAAGTGAGGGTTAGGTTAACTTTGAAGAGATGTAAAGGTTTCTGGTTTTTTTGATTTTTTTTTTTTTGTTGTTGTTGAGTTGTTTTGGATTTTGTTCCCAACTGCAGTAAAGCAGTCATGTCATTATGGCCATTGTTCAATAATCGGTGTGTCAAGTTTGCCCATTCACAGTTCAGTTCACAAACTCAGTGGCAAGTACTCATACAACATGCCATTCCAAGTCACCCATGACTTTCAGCTCCCTAGCTCCAATTTCGATCGTAAGTGTTCACCCTTTTGTGTAGCTCTGCCTATCTTGCTCTTTGCCATGGAATTTCCACACCTGCTAAACATGAGCTCTTAAAGGCTTTGTTACTTTCCTCAAAAGCTGTGTGTTGTGGTACCTCAATTGACTCAGATGGGTCGTTCGCAGCATTTTCTGTCTGCCTTTTGAGTTTCATGTGGCTTAATGTCAGATACAGAGAAGCAATCAACTGCATTTTAAGAACAGACAAATCCCTAGTTCATTCTGTCTCCAGGGACCATTATTCTCTCTCTTAAGAGCGTAACACCTCTAGAACTGAGCATGGTTAAAGCAAGTGTGTGCTTCTCTTGTAGAGATCCACGTGGTAAAAACATATGTGCAGATTTTGCTACATTTTACTCATGTTTCTGTGTTGTTTTCAAGAATAGTTCTGCTTAAATTAGGAATAAAATTTAAGATGAAGTTTGACTGATCATAAACATTGCTTTTGATCAGGCAGCTTCATTAATTCCAAAATTAACGAGGTGCAGAAAGTAGTTGTACAGATAAGTTACACTGGCCTACCAGTTGAAACAGTGAAGAAATAAACCCACCCTAACTATTTTGTAAGACCTGTCTGTTTTGTCTTACAGTGGCATCATGAAACCAGGACTGAATGCAATTTTGGGACCCACTGGCAGTGGTAAATCTTCGTAAGTGCTGCCTTTTTCCTCCACAGAAATTACACCAGGGAGAAAACGAAACTGCACACACTTAGCAGTCATGGACAATACTTTCAGAGAAAGATTGAGTTTTTATTTAGATCTGTGCAAATCTCACTGGTTTGTGAGAAATACTTAAATTCAAAAACAACAATCAGTTTATATGACAAAGGTGAAATTCAGTTTTAGTCCACACTTTGCTAACAAATGGTCTTTACACATCATTCTAGGTTAAATTCAAATTACTGAAAAAATGGACATGAAATTGCACAGATCTCATTTCCTTAGGAAACCAGGACAAAAGAAACTCGAAAGTTTCTGGGGGTTTTCTAAATCGCAAATGTTGAATGTGGTATGCTTTTATGTAACTGTTTGTTCCATGAGCTGGGTTGATGGTTTGCTTTGCCTCCTGCATGTTCCTCTGACAAAGCAACCAATTTTTCTTCTAGGCTGCTCGACATTTTGGCTGCAAGGAAGGATCCCCGTGGGCTCTCTGGAGACATTTTGATCAATGGAGCTCCCCAGCCTGCCAACTTTAAATGTACCTCTGGGTACGTAGTGCAGGTAAGTAATTTTTATCAGTGAGCATTCTATTGTGAGAAGTTGCTGCTGTGTTGCACATACATTGCCTGGATCCAAGAATCTATGAAAACTCCTTATAAAAGTAGGGTGAGCATGTTACAGAAAGGTGGTCTCTCAAACCACATCTAACTCTGAACTTCCTACATCTGACAGATTCCCTTTTGCAAGAGACAAGGAAATAATACCTAAAAAACCTACTGTCCTTCCTCCTTTCATAAAACAAGTTGGGAACATCTTTACCCTAACCCACATGGACCCAACCTCTCTCTTCCTTCCCTCTTTTCTCCTGCTCTCACCTGCGGTGGGCTGAGGCTGCACTGGCAAACACACTGTGATCATGACCTGAGCTGTAGCTGCTCCTTAGGTCCCTTCAGCCCTTCAGTCTCTCCCTCAACACCTCCAAAAAACTGAGTAAGGTAAGAGTACATAAGGGGTAGTTTTTAATACTTTGCTGTTTATGCATTGTGATATCATGCATGATGGAGGCTGTTCCTACATTGCATTGCTTTATGAATTAAGGAAATAGAGTTTTGTGCATGAAATCAACACCCTGCTATGATACAGGCATTGCAGATGCACCTTACCGCATGTTTTGGTTGATGCTACTGTCCCTCTGCATGCAAGGACAGCATAAAACATGGGTAGACACAGTTCTCAGGGGAATAAATAGAAAATGCTAAGCAACCACCAATTATCTATTTTTTTTAAATTTTTTTTTAATAAAGGATGATGTGGTGATGGGAACCCTGACCGTGAGAGAAAATCTGAAGTTCTCAGCAGCACTCCGCTTGCCGAAGTCAGTGAAGGAGCAGGAAAAAAATGAACGCGTGAATCAGATCATCAAGGAACTGGGTTTGAGCAAAGTGGCAGATTCCAAGGTAAGGCTCGTAAACATGGTGCTTAAATCACAATCCAATACTAAGTGGTTTATTGATTAACCAAATGGCTCATCATGGCAGATTAAAAAAAAGTAAATTTCAACAGACTGTTCCAGTAAGACAATAATTAATAACATTTCTGTGTGAGGACCTGTACAGACTGCACTGATGCTGCCATATGATATTACATTGCAGAGAAAGGGAAAGGGAAAATGAAGAGGAAAGGGAAACATAGTCTGTGGTTGGAGAAAAAGACACCACTCTAAGTAATACTAACATTAAGAAGCAGACTGTGTGTGAGATAACACTTACATCTGTTGCTGAGAGTAGGGCCAAAATTCCTTCCAGCTCTCCCCAAATACTGCCTACATGTGGGTTAGATGCTGTTCACTCAAGGATTTGTCACTGGGCCAAACAAGACAAGTTTTTTGTTTTGTGGCAGGTCGGCACCCAGTTCTCTCGCGGGGTGTCCGGAGGAGAGCGGAAAAGGACCAATATTGGGATGGAGCTCATCACGGATCCTGCCATCTTGTTTCTGGATGAGCCAACCACAGGACTTGATGCCAGCACTGCTAATGCTGTTCTACTGCTGCTGAAAAGGTGATCTCCAAAGTGAGAATTCTTTGCTCACACAGACACTATAAATGTGACCTAAATATTTTACTTTTCATTGGTTTTTTCCCTTCCTTCTCCCCTCTCCTACACACCAAATCAATCAGACTTCACCAAGACTTAACTGAACATGCAAATTCTCCTATCTAAATGCTGAATCGGCTCGCAAAGCTGACATCTCTGTCATTCTTCACATTCAGGATGTCAAAACAAGGAAAGACAATCATCTTCTCCATCCACCAGCCTCGGTATTCCATATTCCGGCTGTTTGACAACCTGACGCTGCTGGCTGCGGGAAGGGTGCTGTACCACGGGCCAGCCCAGCACGCCATCGAGTACTTCCAGTCCCTTGGTGAGCACAGCTTCCAGCAGGGCCAGCCTTGGGTTTGCACACACTCCAGTAAAATGCCAATAGCTCTGCGTCGGAATCGGACACGGCGTGTCCAAGCAAGCCCAGGATTTTAACAGGCTAAGCATTTCTCTGGGTGTTTCACCTCTTGACCCACATGTGGGTGTGGGTGAGCTGCTCCTGGGTGCACCTCAGTTAGAGAAAGCCCAGGCTAGGTTTGGGAAGAGCACACTGAGAGCTGTCACTTTGCTTTCCCTGACGGCGCCGCCCGTCAGTGCCGCACATCCCTCGGGAAAGCGCAGGCCTTCCAAAGCCTGCCATGCCTGTGCTGCAGGCTGCTCCATGGGCAGGGGGTGTGGATGTGCTCCTGACAGCCCAGCACAGCCTCTGGCCGGTCACACAACCACTGCTCAGGGCTCGTAACTCTGTCACCGCAGGCTACCAGTGCGAGCCCTACAACAACCCCGCTGACTTCTTCCTGGACATCATCAACGGAGACTCCACCGCGGTGGCAATGAGCAAGGCCGATGAAAATAACACAGGTACGAAAGCCAGAGCTCAGTCAAATTATTATAAGGTGTGGGAATGGCAATATAAGAAGCTGTTTTGTTAACTCTCAACTCAGAGAAAGAGCTGCTGTCATCTCCAAGGCAAACCGGCTGAAGTCCTTCAGCACAATTGTTCCAGTTAGGGGCATCATTTGATGCAGTTACGACTTGTAGTTTTTACCTAATGGTTTTTCTGTTAGGAAATTACTGTTTTCCTTCCCCTGAGCACAGTGGGAAGAAGGGGTAGAGATAGGGGACCAGTGTTCACCTGATGCCTGCCTGAAGTTGTGCTAAGGCAGAAATTACATCCAAACTACCAAATCAGATCTCACCTATGTTATGTAGCATGCTTTTTCATCCTTTTCTGCTGCCACCCATTAATTTCACACTTAATTAATTAATTAATTTTCACATTTTTTTCGCAGGCATGAAAAGGGAAATGAACTAATGAATACACTGTGTGCCCAAACATGGTTTCACTGTATCTTTACCAAAGGAGCAACCACCATTTTACAAAAAATGCTGTGATCAGGGTCTGACAAATATCTGGCAACACATGTTATATCTGTCATTGGAAAAGCACACACTGTACTATAGTTGAGAAAAAAAGGAGTTCCAGCTGAAATTCATTAATGACCGAAGTAGACGCATGCAGGATTACCTGGATTTAAAAGTCTGGGAAGTCCAAGATTATCTCATCAGATCTGTGAAAGAGATCACTTACAGAAACCTCGGGGGGAAGGGGATGTAAAAATCAATTTCTGATTAAAAGCCATATGGCTGCCAGGTTGAAACTCCCTGGGCAGAAAAGAGTTTGCCTACTCAGCCTGCTGCCTGTGGGACAGGTTGCACAGACAAACACAGAGGTTTGGTCTTATTTATACCAACTCTTTTGAACTGAAAGCTGAGTGCAGTGAATCCCTGGAACTACACGTGCATCTTAACTCTTCTGGTTCCTTAGTAACTCTCCCATCCTAACATAACTCTCCTGGCTCAACTCCTAAACAACCTTCCCATCCCTTACAGACACAGTCAGGCTTCTTTTTAATCTTTTCAGCAGAGAGCACCGAAGAACGCTTGGAGCACGATAAAACCTTGGCTGAGCAGTTAGCGGAAAAATACTCCAACTCTTCGTACTACCGAGAAACGAAAGCATGTTTAGAGAATATTTCTTCAGGAAATAAAAAGAAAACCAAAGGAGTTTTCCGGCAAATCACGTATGCCAATTCCTTCCTTCACCAGCTGAAATGGGTGTCCAGGCGCACGTTTAAGAACATGATAGGAAACCCTCAAGCCTCCATAGCTCAGGTAACGCTATTTTGTGCTATACGTTGAATTTATTCAACTCCCGTACTATTAGGCAAGCCATTGGGATGGTTTTGCCTCTTGATATTTTGACTGCAGTAAGCCTCTGAAGAAAGAGTATTCAAGGTCTGGGAATCTGGGAATAGAAGGTGTCCTGAATGCTCCCAAATGAGCAGCATGCAGGACTGTTCACTAATTTCAGACTACTGAAAGACTTGGGGGGGCAAGACCTTTCCCAGCAGGGCATTCTGCGGCTCCCAGCATTACGTCCCAAGCAGTTACACACATTTGCTCAAGAACATTCTTCAGATTTGACTCTAATTGTCCAGGCTTGGCACTGTGGGGTTTGGCCTCAAATCCTCTCCCCTGCCAGGAAAAGTTAACAGGCTACACTTGGTACTTCATTAAACTTCAGCACAAATTGAAGTGCTGGCAGTTGGCTCAAGTGCAAAAATATTTTCACAGTCTCGTAATGTGCGTGCTGTTTGGTCATTTGACTGTTCATGTTGTTGGTGATGTCTTCTGGATAAGACGTTATGAAAACCACGATGGGGTCTAACACCCACAATGAAAGACAAACACTGACTCTCTTAGTGCTGCTTTTTCAGAAGAATCAACACCACAAGTGTTGACTCCTTCGAAGCTACACATTGCCTTCAAAAATAAAGAATGTCTGGCTGGCCTCTGCAGAATGACTAATCCTCGGGAATCCCCTAATTCATGGGCAAAACTCTGCAGTCACAGCACCACCAAAACTCCAACTGCAATTCTCAGCAATTCTAGAGGAGCCAATAGAAAAATTGGACTGGAGCCACGGGTATAAATTATCCTCATCGTGGTTTATATAATGAGTGAATAAATGGCTGGTGTGGAGGCAAAATGAGTCCAGAATCCCCGAGGTTAAAAGGCTTCGAGTACGTGTGTGTGTCTGTATGTTGATACTATGGGGATCCTTAATAATTGCTTTGTAAAAGCTTGACCTTGTGACAAGAATTAGGCTCTCAAGGATCTCCTTAATATCCCAAGGTTAACGGTCCTGACTTGTTTCTCACAATCTTTTTCATCTCCCCACCCTCATTAGGGGTGGATTTGACCAGCATTCTTTTAGGGGTACATGGCTCATTAAGCCTTTTTTCATTAATCTGCTCCAAATTGGTCTTGAAATGATCCCTGCTTTCCACTGCAATTGGCTTAGGAGCTGAATTATCCCTGACATTTGCTCCTTTCGGCAGGATCTTAGCGAGAGGGTACCACGGATCAAAGGGCTTATGGTGTTAAGACTCATGCATTGCTCAGGCTTAAAAATGACAGAACTGCCTGATACCATCAGTTTTCCTGAGACTTGTGTCATTTGCATTTAGCATAAAAAAAGTGTGATGCACACTCTTCAGTCTTTTAAGTGACACCCTCGAGGCAGCTGTTATCTTTGCTATTTAATTTCTGTTACAGACTGCAAATATCAGCACATCTGTAGCCCTGTTGTAGCATCTTGTTAAAAACAATCCCATGAATAAGATGTGTGATGTAGCCCAGCAATTACACACCGTGGAGCATGAAAATAAATCGTCATCTTCAGCCTGGCAGTCGGGAAAGCTTTTGAAGCAATGAGAATGATACTTTTCCTCCTCTTTTCTTTTTTCTGTTTTAGGTGTGTGTTACAGCTTTGCTGGGACTGACTGTAGGTGCCATTTTCTTTGGGCTTACAGAGGACTCCGCTGGACTACAGAACAGGTCAGTCAGTTTAGGTAATGGGTATTCAAAAATTTGATAAAGCTCCCTTCAAAGGAGCTTAATACCTCTTTAAAGCAAATGCTTCCCTTCACCTCAGTAAGGCCAAGCCTGTGTTATTGACTTGGAAGTGAGGACGTGCTTTTGTCCCTAGCAAGGTCCCTGCAGAACTGAGAGCGTTAAAATATACAGACTTGGCTGCATGAACCTAGGTAACTGAAGCTGTAACCTGGCTACTGTTTGTATTTACACACTTGAATTTACCAGCAGTAAATCACCTAAAACTAGATTTTCAAATTATGCTGGTCTATGTATCATTTTGGTAGCTATATGTGTGTGACCCGACACATGAGTTTGCAACTATGAACCCACCGGGGTTCTTAATCCTTAAACACTGCATAGCATTCATTTAAAAATGAATTCAGCTCATCATGGTTTGCAGGAGACAAATGCCTCACAATCTGAGAATCTTTTTAGTGTCAGGGAACTACATTAAGAAAAAAACCCAAAACAGACCCCCCTCCCAAAAAAAAATTACCAGTTCAGTTTGTATCCTTTGACTACATCAGATAATTACTGTGCTCGCATGTCAAAAACAAATACTGTCTGTACCATGTCTAAGTCAGACTTGTCACAGACTCAGACTTGTAGCCGAGCCTTTTCCCATGGATTTTGGGATGGGAGATCACACACTGCTGAACTTCAGACACTACAGGTGCATTCACGTACTCTGCAGTGGAAATACTACATTTACATCCCGTTTTTAATAACAGCTCACTGTTTTGCTTTGTTGTAGAGTGGGTGCAATGTTCTTTCTGACCACCAACCAGTGTTTCAGCAGCATCTCAGCTATTGAACTCTTTGTCGTGGAAAAGAAGATATTTATGTAAGTAAAACATACACAAAAGTTATCAGGCACTACTGTCAGACAGTGAGTTTGTCTATATCAGAAGTTTTATAGCGTGTGGCTTACTGGACATTTGCACTACAGCCCAAGTATGAAAGATTTTTTTCCAGTTTGAGCTAGAAGTTATTTGTTTCCAGGTGAAAATAACCATACCGGTTTTTAGTGATTAAATTTCTAATTTGCTGTACATATCTCTGTGTTCCAGACATGAATATATCAGTGGGTACTACAGAACATCTGCATATTTCATCTCAAAGCTAATGGCTGATTTAATACCCATAAGGACTCTACCCAGCATCATCTTCACCTGCATAGTTTACTTCATGTTAGGCAAGTATGGTCTCCTACAGCTGCATTCCAACCCTCTCAACAAAACAACAAGGCACGTGCATTTTATAGATGTGTATGTAGACATGGATATTGATATAGGCTAAAGCACCACACTGGCATGGCAGTGGTTGCTGCACTTGCTTTTAGCATACCATGCTGTTTTCTAGACAGAAAAACACAAAGATTTAAGTGCTCATCACAGAATCTCTGACATGTCTCATATCCAGTGTTCCTAGAAGGAAGCCGTAACCATTACCACACAGTTTGGATTTACTCCGTTTCATATATGACCATCTTGGCCTCTGATAACTTTTACAAGATACTTTGCTGATCCATAGGTGTTTTCCAAGAACACCTAAAAGAAAAAGCTTTAAGATGTTAACACTGTGTGAGTTAATATCAGCTTGGTTTTGGTGACATGCCTTCAGGTTAGTGAGCAGACTTTGAAAGTTGCTGGCACCAACTTTTATGACCCTAGAACACCTTCAAACACCAGCCTCAAAACATGTCCCAAGCAGACCATCTTCCTGGTAAGGTTTCAGAGTAAGGTTTCAGATGATGACATCCTTTGGGGATGTCCCAAAAGCTTGAAAGTACAAGCAAGATTTAAAAATAATCCCGGTTTGCTTTGGTCTGAGTTTTTTTCCCTAAGGAGTAGGAAACAAGGCCACATCACCAAGAGGCTCTCAGATGGTGAAACTGGAGTGAGACAGACCTTGCTACCAAACCCACAGTGGCCACCCAAAGGCTGCTAGGTTCTTTAGAGAGCTCTCTGCTGGAAACTAGTGAAATGCTGTACAACTGCTGCTCATGGGAGTGCACTAGAAATTTGTCCTTTGACAGACAACTCGAAGCCACTTTGGATGTGTGGAGTACAGTACTTTAACTTCTACACATTCTGCTATCCTCAGTGCTACTGCGGTTTTGGGCATGCTACCTATTCATCCTGTCCTCCACTGCCAGGACAGACACATGAGGGCTGTCACAAGCACCACAGCAGGCTTGGGTCTTGGTGACATAGCCTAAGCTGCCAAAGTGTATTCAGTAGGCAGGACACACGAGAAAAGTCAGGATAGAGTTCAGGTTACGGCAGAGCTTTCAGCAGCGTCGTGCTGAAACCCTTCTTGTTCTGATCTTTAAGGTCTGAAACCAACAGTAGGAGCCTTCTTTACAATGATGTTTACCCTTATGATGGTGTCCTACACAGCCACTTCCATGGCACTTGCCATTGCAGCAGGACAGAGCGTGGTCGCTGTAGCAAACCTGCTCATGACTATCACATTTGTTTTTATGACTGTGAGTAGCATTATTCAGTTTTCTACACTGGACCCTGAAATCCTAGAAATGCTGAAATCTAAAAACTCAGAGTTCAGCTGAATTCTGCAAAAAGACTGTTGGGGTTGAGCATGTTGAATATCATTTGTCTGATTTGAGTATTCTGATGCTCTGGGGTTGAATATTCTGGTTTGTCCTTTGAATGAACAAGAACTGGGGAGCTGGAGGGTTGGGTGTGAGGGGGAGAGTGGTTCCTCTGCCCTCTTCTCAGTGGCTCTGGCAGCCAACAAAGTGCCTGGGAAGCAGGAAAGCCACCTAGGGCTACATTTCATTCTCTCTCCCTTAGCTTTGCAAAAGGCAAATGTGTCTGGCTGAGAACATGCCCCGCAGCCTCCTGCTTTCTGAGACCACTACCCCAGCTGTCCTCCTCAGCTGCAGAGCCCACCAGTGGGCATGTTAAACTGGACAACACACAGCCACAGCCAGCAGACAGACGCCTTAAACAACGAGGCAGAGCTGAACCCACAGCCAAAATCCACGTTGCCTCAGGCTCAGGGCACGCAGGCAAAACCCAGAGCACACCACCAGCCGTCCCACATTGAGGAGCCATGGAGAGCTCATGTGAACCCATGTGGGACCCCCAGACAGGAAGCACATGGGTTTATTGCACAGGGAAAAGCACTCCCTGTTACTTGTTTTGGGAGAAGGGACTGGGGTTATGGCCCAAAGCCAGATGACAGAAATGAGCCCTTCCCTCTCCCTTGTTCTTAGATTGGAACAGTTTCTTCCTCTAGAAATGTTTTCCCATTCCTTTTTATCTGAAGAAGCAAAGTCAAGAGCTAGAGAAGAACAGATGATAAAACAATGTAATTTGTTTTTTGTTGTTGTTGTGGCTTTTTTTTTGGTAATTCTTGTGTCTAGATTTTCTCTGGGTTGCTGGTCAATCTCACAAGCGTCATGTCCTGGCTCTCCTGGCTCAAATACTTTAGCATCCCTCGATATGGAATGACGGTAAGTGCTGTATTTTCCTGTGTGTGGACTGCGAAAGGGTTTGCTAGAAAGGAATGTCTTTGCTCATGATAAAGAAAACTTCAAACTTTATGGCCTAATGAGCAAAAGGAAACCTAAATACAGCAACCTTGGAAAATAGTGCAGTATCCTCAAACAAGAAAGGCTTCTCATCAACCAGCACCCACTGCTGTTTAGCAGAGCTCATTTCTGTAACTTGGAAACACCTCATGAGAGAAACACTGAACAACTACTTCCACTGAAGGTGGTAAAGCCTGCATGCTTTGCAGGGTGTGGGATGCACACATTCCTCTCTTAAAAAAGAACTGTGTTACTCTGCTAAAAAATGGGGATTTGGCCAACAGAACAGTGAAACCCTCACATTTTTAGAATAAATTTTAATTGCATTATATCTCATCTTGTTAATGCTTCGCTCCTTTACCTACTAATTTCTTTTGTCATTGTTCCTCTTATTTTAAAAGGCTTTACAGATCAATGAGTTGACTGGTCTGAACTTTTGCGGCAGCAGCAACAGCACAGTTGTAAGCAGCGACGGTAGCTATCAACAGATGGACCAGGTGTAAGTATTTTGGCACACTGAAATGAATCCCACCGTCAGTAACTTTAAAAGAACTACACCATCAGTCTGAGTATCAGAGGTACTCACTGATGACCAGCAGAATCTGTGGGTTTTTACATGTGAAATGAACCTTTGGGTTTTTGCATTCTGTGTGCACAGAACATTCTGCTGGTTGTCATATTTAGCATTTATAACACGAGAAAATTCTTGCATTATGCTTCTCACTTTTCTTCAAACTGTATTTTCTGAAAGACATGCACACACACACTACAATTTTACAGCCTCACAAAAGCCATTTCAGCTTCCTACGTGAAACTGGAGCTACAAGAAGAACAAATTTACAAACAGAAAATAAACCACTGACACACAGCTGGTGTTTGCCTCGCCTACTATACACATGCAATCACACTACAACTTCCAGAGGTCTTCCTCGATCCTGCGAGCTGACCAAGTTTATAAATGTGTGTGTATCTATCCGTAGGGCGTGTACTGGAGAGGAGTATCTGAAACGTCAAGGCATCGATGCGAGCACCTGGGGCCTGTGGCAGAACCACCTGGCTCTGGCCTGCATGTCAATGATCTTCTTCACCATCGCCTACCTGAAACTGTCCTTCATGAAAAAGTTCTCTTAAAACTAGAAGGAAAGATGCAATTCCCACTGTTCAGTAGTTTGGTGAACTGACTGTGCAACTGACTTGGTTATTTTTTAAGAGACCTTCCTTTGTACTTTTATTATGACACAAGTCAATGCTGTGAATGCCATCCCCGTATATTAAACACTTACTATTAATTTACTCTGCCAAAAGGTCTAGCACGACCCAGTCCTCTGCCACAAAAAGTGTACAACTACTCATTTCTTCATGAGACTATTCAGTCTTTGTGTTCTAGTTATGAACTTGTTAAACACTAAAACTAACATTGAGTGGCTTAACCTGAAAAAAATAATGGTTCCGTACTGTAGTTAGCACCTACATTCACCAGCAAGTAATTCAGTCCAAAGTGATGCCTGTCAGGGCACCAGTGCAGTCTTGACTGCTCATGTGGTCACAGGCTATGTGAGACAGGGACAAAATCCTCACCATCCCACTGCACGTCTCATATCCTCTTCTATTTGGAAATCATTACTGCTCTAGAGTGTACTTGATTGATGCCAGCAAGTCTTCCTTGCCTCACTCAGCTGGTAGAAGTTTTTTTAAATAAAGGTGACTGTGTATTTACTTAATGTGCCAGTTCCCATAATCCTTGTCCTGAAATTTGTGTTTCCTCTGCGTAGCTGCACCTTGCCTTCACAGCCCATTAGTGCTGCTATTCTGTTCTTAGTCTCTTTTATGGTGACCAATTTCAAGTGCATGACTAAATAGGATGGTACCATGTTTTTAAGGGTCCGTAGATTGCAATCTTTTCCTGGCAGGCCAGCTTTTCCCTGGCCGTTTGCAGCAACGCTAACTCGTCTCCTTCTTTATCTGCAGGGTTATGCATAGTAAATGAATAAAAATGCATAGGAGACAACTTTACAGCTCTTTCTTGGGCTGTTGCTGTTGGTCTCATTGCTCCTGCAGTGTTGGTCCTGGTTGGTGTAGGTCATACAAAACAAACTTACAAGGCATTACTTCTGTAAGACATTTAAAATCACAGAATATGCTGAGTTGGAAGGGACCCACAAGGATCATCAAGTACAACTCCTGACTCTTCACCCCAAGAGTCACACCATGTACACAAGAGCATTGTTCAAATGCTTCTTGAACTCTGTCAGGCTTGGTGCTGTGACCACTGCCCTGGGGAGCCTGTTCCAGTGCCCAAACACCCTCTGGGGGAAGAACCTTTCTCTAATAATCAATCCAAACCTCCCCTGACACAACTTCAGGCCATTCCCTCGGGTCCTGTCACTGTCACCACGAAGCAGAGATCAGTGCTTGCCCCTCCTCTTCCCCTCATGAGGAAGTTGCAGACTGAGTTGAGGCCACCACTCAGTCTCTTCTCCACGTTGAACAGACCAAGTGCCTTCGGCCACTCCTCACAAGGCTTCCCCTCCAGACCCTCCACCTTCTCAGGGCCTCTCTGCCTTCACCTACACCACTCCTTCAGGCATGGTTTTAGTTCCATTTCTGTTACAAAAATTATCCAAGGCTGAGTGACAGAATCAAAGAAGCAGAATGAGTGTGTTAAATTTTCAATTTCCAGTTTAGGTAGAAGGGGATTTTGTTCAGAAAGGTGTTGACATAGACCTGGATTTTAGGGAAAAGACACACACAAATAGAATCACAAACACACATGAGATTCTCCATATTATAAACAGTCCTAATAAATTGAGGAAAAAAACTTGCTTGATCATTAATATTTCTGAATTTAGCTATTTGAATGCACTCAGTTTTCAGACAATAGGTTATGGCCCTGCTAAGCTTTAAAATACCTCATGAATGCTCATTTCAGGTAGTTCGATGTTCAGGGACATTATTTGCAGGGCAGAATTTTTGTTGTATAAATTTAAGTTCAAGAAGTGAATTGCAGCAATTGGGAACATGTAAATACAGGGATGTAATTCACTGTACTGACAGTTCAGTTTCTCCCTCAAGGGCCTATTTTTGTGCTACTTTTTGAAATATATGGGGAGTGTATCATCTCCGTTCATACCTGAACTTGGCAACAACTGAGCTGTTGTCTTTCTAACCTTCCATCTTTCTAATAGCATGAAGCAACCTGCTGAAACTATTTATGAACTTTACATCCAATCCTGAACCAGGAGACTTTCACTCTTTGCTATTTCTGGCAATGCTGGGGCCTTTTTTTTGTTTGTTATGAACAAACAATCCTGTGTTACTGTTCTTATAAAGACCTTTCATAGCATTAACCTTAGACCCTTAAGTACTCTTTTATGAAATCTTACTTCAGTCTTTTTTGATGTCCAGTATAGTTTTGGTCTTTTGCAGGTTACAAATGTGAGTATAAAACAATCCTGACTTTTTTTCTCAGTATTACCACTGAAGACTCAGCTGCTGTAGCACTGCAAAATGCACGTGACAGTCCTTCCATTATGACACCGTGGATCCTGTGTGGCAAAAGAACATTTCACAGCTTGAGAACAAGCAACCAGAATATGTTGTTTGCAAGATGGTAATCTACTTCCAACAGAATATGTTGTTAAAATTTTCAGAGGCTAGATTAGTTTCAATGCAAATTTAGAGGACACCTCTCGAAATCTCGATGAGATTTATATAGACAACAATTCAGCTTTTGTCTTTCCAGAACGTTCAGAGCTTGGGATGCTGCTTACAAGTAAATGAAATGATTTAAGCTTTTGGGCAGCTCATGTATGTTCTAAACTTAACATCTTCATACATATGACCTCAGGATTCATGTTGATCTAACCACTAATTATTGTATCCCTTTGTTGCTAAGATTTCATGCCTCTGGGGAAAATGAAAGCTTCAGAGCACAAAACATTGGAAGAAAGTGTTCTGTACCTTTAGCTTACTTACACATCTGTCCTTTTTTAGCAGAAGGAAGCATTGAAGAGATAACAGCAGTGTGGTTATTCAAATAAATTGACAGAAAAGGTACTCCAGGTCCTGGTACTACAAAGAAATGACGGTGTAATTAGAGAAGCTGCCTTTGGAGAAAAGGAAATAAAAAACCATCCCAGATTTAAAACTGTAGAACTGTACAGCCCAGGTAGTTGTAGCTAGTCCTTAACATTTCAACATTTAAAGAGTTATAAACATAATTACACTGACTGTGTTCCAATCTGAAAAGAAAATAGATTTCAGTATACAGCAGTGGTTTCTGAGAAATAATCAAATTAAGTTGAATTACTCACATTTTTAATAGACCTTGACACAGTACTGCACAGAAAATATTTATCACAAAACTCCTAAACTTTTCTTGCTTTGTACTACTCATTTCAGCAGTTGGTCATCTAGAAGAACGTATTTACATAAATCAAATTTCTTCAATTTGTACAATATGTAATCTGTAAACTTGTAAAATTCCATACCTCAGTTGCATGAGCAGAAATTACAGTAGCAGTCACATCAGACTTCTCTGTCACAGTATAGGCTTTAAATTAAGATTTTATTTTTCTCTTTTCATCCAGCATTATACTTTAAATGTTCTAGCAAAAGAAGTCCCTACTCATGGCAGAGGGGTTGGCATTAGGTGATCTTTAAAGACCCTTCTAAGCCAAACCATTCTATGATACACCTGGTTCTCCCCTTTAGCTTGGGACTCACCAGTACAACCAGATTGCTTGCACAAGCCAGAAGGCACAACATCTCTCTAGGAACTCTAATGTGTACCTTTACAAACAATTAAATGGAGGAAAAAAGTGGTTAGGGAGGAGAGAAATTAGTCCAGAATCCCTGAGGTTAAAAGGCTTTGAGTACGTGTGTGTGTCTGTATGTTGATACTATGGGGATCCTTAATAATTGCTTTGTAAAAGCTTGACCTTGTGACAAGAATTAGGCTCTCAAGGATCTCCTTAATATCCCAAGGTTAATGGTTTTTCACAATCTTTTTCATCTCCCCATCCTCATTAGGGGTGGATTTGACCAGCATTCTTTTAAGGGTACATGGCTCTTTAAGCCTTTTTTCATTAATCTGCTCCAAATTGGTCTTGAAATGATCCCTGCTTTCCACTGCACTTGGCTTAGGAGCTGAATTATCCCTGACATTTGCTCCTTTCGGCAGGATCTTAGCGAGAGGGTACCATGGATCAAGTAGTTTATGGTGTTAAGACTCATGCATTGCTCAGGCTTAAAAATGACAGAACTGCCTGATACCATTGTTTTCCTGAGATTTTTGTCATTTGCATTTAGCATAAAAGAAGTGTGATGTACAGAATTTAATGGTTCTGATTATATCGCTAGCTGGACTGAAAGTGTTTTCGTGTATGAAAATTCCTGTTTAGTTTGCTTACACTTTGACAGCAAGTGATATAATCTGGACTCTCAGAAACTTTAAAAGAGTTACTTACAATTAGGTTTTAGGTGAAAGCATTCAATTTGGTTGAAGATTTTTCTTTTACGTCCCCTGTCTGAACTACCTTAAAATAATTAAAATAAATCACAAGCTGAGAGCTGTTACTTTCTAAAGAGTCATTAAAACTCATTTGAATCAAGTAGTCTGAAGAAAGCTTTATGACAACAATAATCTTACAAGATACCACTTTTAAATGTTATTGTTTTCAGTACAGAAATGAAAGTTTTTATATTTTCTGTGCCAGCAAATGAAAGTAATTGCTTGTTCCTTAATGAAAGCTCACGAAGGCAAGAACAGATATCAAACTGGCTAGATACAGCTAATACATGAATTATTATTCAAGAAGCATCCTGCTGAGGCAGAGGATAAATCAATAAAAAGACTCACAATTCTGTCCTGTTCCAGCACAGAGGAAAGATTAAAAAAATTACACCATTAAAGCCACAAAGAATTTATGTGAGGTGGACGCTTGAAGTTGACAGCCAATAATGATAATACCCACTAGAGAAGGAAGAAACAAAACAATTAAGATAGCAACATCACAGAAAAAAATTAAATAATGTATGTCTATCTCTTGTCTTCAGAGATTAAATAGTTATAGACTAAGAGCTCAACACAACACAGTTTTCTTTACCATGTGGAAACAGATGGATAGATTCAAGGGCAACCTAACCTAGCCTGCTAAAGTAAGTGAACCATGCTTCTTCAGTTTCATGCATTTCCTCCATATTTCAAAAGAAATAATCTTTGCCTCCACAAGGTTTTGAGTCATGTCTGGTTCATTCTCAAGAAAGCTGCCTTGCCAATATCTTAGTCACCCAGCTTCTTCACTTCACAATTGCAACACTGCAATTACTCCCTCACTCTCCAGGATTATGAAACAGCCACCTGCCTTCTGATTACTTTTCCACTGACCCAGTGGGCACAGAGTCAAGTGCTTAAGATGCAATACTCTGCTCTGTATGGCTGCAGACAGGCACTGCAGGTAGTCTGATGAAAATTGTTTCTAGATACACGGTAGGATCAGTCCAAGGTGAGTCAAACCTCCTCAGATGATCCCTGTTCTGGATTTGTAGTAACAAACACATTTTCAGTTCGCAGATTTTCTCTGGGATGCTGATAAAGACCGCAAGTATTCAAATTTTTAATTCCTGGATGAAAAATTTCAATATTCCTTGCTGCAGTGCCATGTTTCCTGCACACTTTGTACAAATGATCTTCCAAAAGAGAACATAATTTAATTTGGAAAAATAAAAAAAGGCCAATGGTTTTCTAATATTAACTGGTAAATGCTATTTTCATAAGCGTCAGCTTGCTGCCTCTTGAAAATTCAGTGAAGTGCAAGAGCTCACTTTGTGGTTAGCTGTGTCTTTTTACACAGAAGTTACATAGGAGGAGGAGAGAGTATAACCTGACAACGTAAATAATAGCAATGCCAACAAAGACTCCTGGAGTTTCCTCCTTGGGTCTTCCATGTAACACACTTCTATTTGCTAAATAATCCGTGATTATGGTTCTTACAGAGGTGAACAACTTCTTTCGACCTAAATATTTCCTTCCTTTTTTTTTTTTAAATGAGTTCTCCTGTCAGATAGAGTTTATTTTCATCTTCCTGTGCCATAAAAAAAGGGAAGTCTCCTGAACATAAATACATTTCCTCTCCCAGTCCACATCCCCCTCCTCTTGCTTGTTGGGCATGAAGTAACAGCCAGTTAAGACAGTTAAAGGCCCCGTCAAACCTGTTTCTTCACTTAACTGTTTCAAATGACTAAGCCAGGAAACAGCTGGCCCTTATTACACAGCTGTGGCATCACAGGAACACGGAGAGAAATGGAAATTTCTTACCAGCACTTGCCAGCTCTGCCTTCCTGCAGCACAAGGTTTCTCGTGGCTGCATCTCTGCACACAGACATCTGTGACTGAGGTCTGACAGCATCCACCTCGCTGCAGGAAGAGCTGATGGCAGTACACAAGTGTGCTTACCTCAGTCTTTGGAATGAACTGGTAGCTTCAAGTTCAGCCTGAGAGGAGCATTCTTTTGCTTTGAGTGCTTCTCAGAGTTTACATCACACCACTCTCCACGCTACAGTGAAAAGCAGCAGCCTGCACAGCTCACACAGGCACTTCCGACAGTCATGGCATTACGAAATTTATTTTGAAAATAGCTTAAATGTGACTTCCCTGAAAACAAAGCCTAACTCCTCTCACCGGAAATGCTGTTTTTTCAAAAGTAGAAGTCTTAAAATCCGAGCAGGAGTTAAAACGAATTGTAAGTCTGTACGAGTTGAATATTGTTGATTTGTTTTGCATGAATAGATTTTTAATGAGCAGTTTGCAAATGAATGAGTTTACTGGTCTAAGCTTTTGTCAAAATGTCACCAGCAAAACTGTGGCTGATGCAAATTGTCATGATCAGTCCTTTGGCAATTTTACTGCATTTATTACTAACAACTTTTTTGAGAGTCACACAAACCCAGTACACTCCCCAAATCTTAAAAACCTTCTTGCTCTCTTCTTAGCACCCCACTGCTGGTAGACCTGCTCCAAAATACCTGAACACATGGCTGCAGGAAATCAGCTCTCACACGACATCCAAATTCAGGCCTGTTACTGAAGGCACAAGTTTGATGTTCTTTGCTTCCTGGGATGTAGTTTCAGTGTCCCTGAGTATTCCTTGGAGTAGAAGCAAAGCAGAACAACCTCCAGTCCAAGGAAAACCTGCTTGTGATGCCACTACAGTTTTAGCATTCCTGATGCTTAAGCAGCATGTTTGTAGCAGTCCTTCGAACGAAGCTGGAAGCAGCTGAATGTGTGTGTTAAGGCATCAGCATGAGGTGACACACAGAAAAAACAGACAACTCTTTTGAGTGTCAGTCTGTCACCCAAACCATTGAGCTGTCCCTCCACCTTTCTATACCTGTTTTCCATAATTAGTGCTTAAAACCTGGAAATCCTTGTTACACAAGTGACAATTGCTTGCAGACCTTTTATCATAACATTTCCCCCCCTTTTTTATCAGTTTTTGACCCAGTTTTTCTTCTTGTTTAGATTTACTGGAGAAGAGTATTTGAATATACAAAGCATCCAAGTGATGCCTGGGGGCATGGAAGAATTATTTCAAAAAGCTCTTATTCCAGACATGCATCTCAAACTGCACTTCCTGAAGAAACCTTCCAAAGTCAGCAATGCCTCAGCATACGCACAGTATTAAATAAATAAAAAAAAAAGAAGTTTCCATTTCCCACACACTGTGACTTTTATAGTGCACTGGCTAAAGTCTCAATATACTCAATAAACTCAATATGTACATATTTCATTAAAGATTGAGATGGATTTACATTAATCATTCAGTTTTCATTAATACAGTATAATTAATACTGTTTCATTAATACAGCTGTCCAGAGAGAACTATGGGTCTTACACATGAGCCTGGGCTTTCCAAGCACTATTCAAACCCTCCAGATGCTGTACGATTCCCTGAAACAAGAGGAAAAATAAAGGGGAATATAGAAAAAAAAGAGTTAACTTACACAGCAAATGTGAAGTAATGAAGAGGCAGTTACTAGCAGTCAGAGCTGCTACCTGAAATAGCAGAAAGCATTTGAAGACCTGTGCATTTGCAGAAACACAAATCTGAAATAAAGTGTTAAAAAAAAGTACCATTTGGGCAATGAAGCAGTAGGATCAGCCCAGTCCTCCGTGTTCATTTACACCCCCTACTCCCTTTTTACATTATTAGCTGTCTGAAAATAAGGTATGAGATAAGTTACACAAATAAAACGTAGGATCCTTCATGTTCCATTATAAACAAACCAAGTGTAGGGCACAATGTTTGCTTTACAGATTATACAAAACTTTTATTAGGAAGTAAAGTGCTCAGTTTTACAGATCAATACATTCTTGATCATTGTAGAAGACTTGCATAATTAACAGCTTCCTAATAAGACCAAACACTGTACACTACTATGCGAAAACCGTACCTTTGTAATAAGTGACAAATGCTATTATAATCTAAAATTGAAAAATGTATCAATAAAATGTTTGTAACATTTGTCAAGTGGCAATGCACTTACTGCAAGGCCCACTGTCGACACACACGGGTACCCCACGGGAGCTCGTTGCACTTCAAGATGAAGTTTGTTATTAAGTAACGACACGCTACAGAAATACACCACAACAAATACAGCTATTAATGCAAACATTTTCATAATAAACATACAGTACAAATAAAAGACGAACTGCGTAACAGACTTTACATTTTGAAACACACTTTTTGGATATGAATATAAAGACAAGGCTCTGTATATTTAAATTGCTTTGGTATTGTGTTTTCTGTTTTCCTTGCACACCAGCTGGCCATGTGTACAGCTGGTGTTTCTTTTTGGTCTATTTGTTTGAAGTCAGAAATGCTAGTTCAACACTGAAAAGCTTTCCTCAGAAAGGTTTCTGAGGTCCAAAAACTTTCAGTCAAGGCAAGAGAGAGCTTAGTCTGAGTGCCCTGGTCACGCACAAATGCCCTACCCGCTCTGCTGTGTGCTGTTTCGGCAAGTTCATGAGGACTTTTGTGAAAGGGTATGAATTTCTTCCTAGTACAGGACAAAATAACCCACAGAAGAATCCACACAAGAATCACAACCTGTTTTTTCACAAAATTCTGTTCTCAAGATAATGCTACTATGAAATTCCACTCTCCACACCGAATTTCCTCCTGTTCCACCTTACATTAATTAGGTTTCTGTGCGTATCATTTCTCATAAACTTAAAAATAGGGAAAAGCATGAAGTCTATTTAGTTGTAGCAAGTTCTCTGGTTAGAGGAAAGGCATTCTGAGCCACTGCACATCCAGGAAAGGCCATTGTAAGAATATATGGAATATGGAAGCTTTGCCTAAGCAGCACTCCCACAAGAATTCAGAGCTAACAAGTGCTTTTAGAAACAGAAAGCACCAACATAACATAACATGTGCTACTTATTCTTTGTTAAACAGGCATTTTTTCCTCTATATACCCTACTAATAGCTAAGATGTGATTGATTATGTAGCTTTCCATTACCCTTTCCACCAACTCTAAGTCTTTAAACACAAGACAACTGCCATCTTCAGGAAAAAAAGCACAATTGACAGCCTCCCTCCTAAACCGGCATTCCACATCTGGAAACATACTGCCAGGCAAAACCCCAAACATTGCCTCAATGCTCTCTACAAGAAATCAACAGAATTTCAGTGTTGCATTTCCTTTCAAAAATAAAGCTCCTGTAACACAGAAAGCAGAGGAAATGAAATACTAAAAATCAGTGATTACACTACAAACACTTTCCCAAAGGAATCACGTGCTGCACCTCAGCAGAAAAGCCTACGTAGAAATAATTTTGCACGCAGTTCTGTTAAATGTAAATGAAGACTACATAGTTGAGACACGATTAGAACCTCACATGGCACAAGATCGGATTTCCCCAACTATCAGCAACTTTTCTGCCCCCTTCCCTATCACACCCAAAGAAGAGTCGGTGTTTTTCAATTTTGCGTTCTTTTAAATAATGTATTTTCTGCAAAGTAGCCATATTTACCTAAGAACCTCTGGAATGTTTATCCCAGGAACACTTAAATCATGAAAGCATAACATTAAAAAATGGGCACTTTGCAACATAGCTGAAAATTACTATGTTAGTTCGGTGTGAAGAGACAGTTCTCAAATATTTCTTCTGAAATGCTAATTATAATGCATTCAGTTTCTACTACAGAATGATGTCATTTACAGTTGTACAAACTAAGTGCACTTTCTTCTGCTTAAGGAAACAGCACTTCTCAAAAACAGGAAAAAAAAGAATATTTTAAGTTAAGAAAAATGTTATTATACCAAGAATAACTCAGAAAAACAGGTAGGAACTCAAATTTTTAAAAAAAGCGCTGTTTTATCACTTGGAAAACTGTCACCTGTTGTAATGAATGAGACAATAAACTGATGCCATCTCACTTTAAAATTTGCTTTTAAAAGCATTTTAAAATTGTATTTTCCAAGAGGAAGCAGAAAACTCATATCCTTTCATTTTGGTGTGCTAGCCACTGCACATTATTTTGTCTGAAGCTTGCTGCCCTCATGAAAGCGTTCCCCAAAATCCATGTATGGAATCAAATTTCTGTCCCAGCAGACTTTGTCACACATGGTCTCCATTCAGTTTCCTGCATCTTTGCTTCCAAGGCTGACAGTCTCACTGCTGGCATTACGCATGGCTTACTTACACAGGCCTGAAAATGATTTACAGAGAGAACATTTACTCTTGCCCACCAGTGAAGATTGTCCTCAGTGGTCTGATCAGAATGATCCCCTCGTGCTGGGGAACAGCGTTGTGTATTTGCTGGCTGAATACTGACCTGGAACATTTGGAATCACCTACAAAGTCGATCCTACACGTGGATGTTGTTCCCCCCATTTCCTCCTCCCGCATCAATGCCATCTGACTGGGAAGAGGATGGCCGGGAGTTCCTGGAGCGAGGCTGGCCATTCAGTCCAAGCGGTGTTCCCAGCCGATGGCTCATTTGGGAGGCCGTATCGTCCGACTCCCAGCGCTCCAGCTCCTCCCGCACCAGTCGCTCCATCTGTTCCCTGTGGATTTCGCTGTCCCGACCCAGTCTTTCATCCTAAACACATCAAAAGACACGAGCTGGAAGCGCAGCTTCCAAACTGCAGTCCAAGCAAAACCCTACCCAACCGCGAGAAATTCTTATGCCACTCCAGTACTTCCATAGGCTAATGGAGAAACACAGCTACCACAGCAAATTGTTTTATTTCCACTGGCGAAATGCCTAAGTTGCCACCTTCGCTCAGGAAATCACGGTAGCTGACAGATTTTAGCACCCACAGAAATAACACATTTCTCCCACTGGCCAGTTCCAAAGGGCCCTGAAGAAAGAGAAGGTGAAAGGGGAAGCAACAGAAGTCAGGTAACCCTGGTGACAGAAGTGACCTGCTCCCACCTGCCACACACAATCCCAGAAGCAACACAGGAGAATAAGAGCAGGCTGGGCTTGCTGGGATGGATCCCTCAGACATTAACAGACCAGTCCATAAAAAATACTGTATTAATCCCAACATATACCATGGGATGAAAGAGCTGCTTCAGCAACTACTGAACACCACTGCTTTCCAGATCACAGGTTTAAATGGTGACACAGGCCTGCTGTAAGACAGGTTGTCATATCTGACACGTGGATCATATCCCCAAAATTTCCAGTTTTAAATTTCATGTTTCCTAACACATAACTGAAATCACTCGCCCACTGCCAAAGCATCCACTTCATCTTTACCAGCACTCCTTCAATCCTGCCAAGCCAAGCAGCAGGAAGAAGTGCTAAGAGCAAGGAAGCCACGCAGCCTGTGAGCAGGACGCAGAGAGTGGGTTTCTTACCTCTGTCACTCCATCTAACAGCCTTCCCAATACATCTCTCCTTTTTAGCTTGGCCCTCTCCATGGCTTCCAGCTTCACGATAACGGCATCGATCTTGGAGACAATGCTGCCGATGGAATGCTCCATGCGATCCACCCGCCTCATGAGTCTGAGGGCAACAAGTGGGAGCTTCAGTGACTCTGACATTGCCCAGTCAGCACCGTTCTAGCATGTCAACACACAGAGCAGATAAGGATGAGACACCATTGTTATCCAAGCGCGCACCTGACTTCCCACAAACCAGTCCTAATGTCCAGGAGGGACAAGGCACTCCAGAGCAAGAAGGTAAAACAAAGGTAAAACACATGGGAAAAAAAGTATATACTGCACTCTGCTTTCACTGCTTTTAGGGCATCATCATCTAGATGTATTGGTTCCAGTTACACAATTCTTTATTCAGCTAGTGTCGCTATAATTAATTGATATGGAGATCTATCATTTCAGACAAAATACAAGTAACTTAATCTTACTAAAAACAACAGTTCTCACCGAACATAAAAGAACCTCGAGGTTTTACTACTTAAAGAACCAGAAAAGTCTTCTGGCATTATTGTAACACGACCCTTTTCTCTGACTTTTTAATAACCAGGTTTTATGGACAGGGGTTTTGTTGCTGGTTTTTTTTGTTTGTTCTGATTTTCTGTTTTCTAACCAATTCCCATAAGGCTCTCTAAGGCACTTCCAGTTCAGATATTATTTGAAAGCTACTAAAAGGAGTGACTTATGCACCATAAAAAAAATAACACTTGCTTTAATTAATAATTTGATTAATACTCAGTTACAGGAGAGAATATTTTATAACGTAAAGAAGAAAACCCACGTGGAAAAAAAACAAAAACCAAAACCCACCATGCAGATTTGTCCCCCTCAGAAGGATAAACTTACACTTGGAACTCTTCATAGGAAACCCCACTAGAGCTGCTGCCCCTCCTCCTGGAGCTGTGTCCACTGTCTTCATCCTCATCCTCCTCGGAGTCATCCAAGCTCCGGGGGAAGCTGCGGCTGCTCAGAGGACGTGGCAGTGAGCTCCTATCCAGGTCCAGATCCTCCTTTGTGAAAACACAAGCCAAAGAGAGAGAGAAGATGTTAAAAACTTTCACCTGCACATGGGGGATGGTGATGCCAAGGTCAAAGACCACCTGCTCTCCATCAGCTCCCCCATGCCTTTTAACAGTTCTGCTCAGGGAGCCAGGGATGATGGCAGATGTGAAGGGAAAAAAGGAGGATTCTTCTGAGGAAGGAAACCAGCTGAGCTCACCCTCTCTTTCTCCAGGTCATCTCTCATCTGCTGATGCTCATGCTCTGTCAATTCCTGGTCCCCATCCTGGTCATATTTTGTAAATATTGCTTCAATCTCTGCATCTGTGTGTCCCTTCCTGAAAAGACAGTAAAAGCAGTTCCCTTACTTTGCATTTTTCAGATGCTGAAAGAACTTTGTGTATTAGAAGACACCTCACTTCATACAGATTTTCATACCCAAGACAAAGACATGACTGATCCCAGCATTGTCTATAAATTCACAACACTGATAAAAACCCCTCAGTCTTCACCCTTCATCAGTTAATAGCACCAATCTCCCCTACATTGCACCCTACTCCTTCACTACTGTCCCTTGCACACCTCTTTGATTTGTTCCCTTTCCTTGAACTCCTGCCTGCTCACAAACTCCTGCAGTGGTCTGACAGAAATATTACCATTTCCTCAAAGGCTCTGCTTCCCCACAACACAGAAATTCAAGGAGGTTGGGCCCCCGAGCTTCAAATCCTTTCTCTGGTGTGGCATGCCACCCCAATGCAGCAACACCAGCCATAGTGCAGAGAAAAGTACTCTGCTGTGTGTCTTTATTCACATCAGCATCATTTTGCTAGAGAAAAATCACATCAACAACTTAACATCACATGTCCCTCATAATACTATTCAAGATAAGAAGTAACAACTCCCTTACCCTTTTAGATCTTGACGGAGTTCATCAAAATTTAGTTTTCCTCCACCTTGCCTCAGACTTTCTGAAATGTCATCAACTGTCGTTTTCTTCAATTTCAGCTTGACCATGGCTTTGTTGTAGCCCTAAAAGAAAAAGTGAAATTTTGTGCTTTGCCATGAAATGTGATAGATTTTTAATAACTTTTTTCATTACAAAAATCAGCTACTGTACACTGTATTTCAGTGTGTTCAGTGTGATGGTTCAAGGCGAAGTCTCAGATGACTAAAACACATTGTGATGGGAAGTTTTCACTTATGTAATTTACACTCAGCTCAGATTAATTTATTTTAACTGAGATGTGTATTCTCATGAGCTGCTGCCAGCTTTACTTTGTATGGTTTATATAGCGTTTTATGAAGTAAATTCTGATGCGAGGAATAATAAATCAAATAAACAAAACTTTACATTTACCTTCCTGATAAGGTCGGACAGTTCCATTTCTGCCTTCTGCTGTGCCATATCTGATTTGACTTCAGAGTAGGTATCATTGATAATGGCCAAAAACATGTTCTGTTCATAAGAGAAAACAAAAATGCTGAAATTTGAAATTTCAACGAGACTGAGCCCTACTACTCCTATTACCTTCATGTGCAGACCTATACACGAATTTTGTTTTAAAAGGCCAGGAGAAAATGGTGAGCTGTTTAAAAAGCAACTAACATCCAGAGATTGATATTGAAATATGATGTGCTGCAGTATAACAACTTTTAGTCAACCACTGGTTAGTAACAGAACTGGAGGATTACTTTTAAGAGAGGGTTCACACTCACACACACAGCAGTGGCATTAAACCACGCCTGTTTAATACTGTGTTACATGAAAGGCCAAACTTACACAGGAAACAACTGAATTAACCCAGGCAACACAGCTGACAATAAAAATGCCTGAGGAGTCAAGTTAACTATTCATCCTGTAACAATCAGCACAAAGAAAAGTTTCTTATCAAGTTACAGCTCTGCTTGCATTTTAGACTAAAGATAAAACCAAAACGATTAAAATCAGGCACATGGCATGTATGGCATCAACTCTGAAAAGAGGCCGGTTGCTTGTTCAGACAAAGGAGAAAATATCATTCTCACTCAACCCTGTGCCAAGCATGTCACTTACTCAAGCCATGCTGCCATTACTGAAAGGTTCCTGCTGGGCATGGAGTAAACATGACTGAATTGTAAATTGGACATCCATGTTCAAAAAGAATTACTAAATTTACTCAATGCAGAAAGGCAGTGTTATCCTCTGTTTCCTCAAGGACTTAAAAAACATGCTTTGGAACAACCATCCAGTGCTGTATCTTTATGCATTCTTGCCCAACACCAGAGAAGTCGGAGGTAACTTGACTACTGACTGTTTTGCTATTTTTCCCCAACATTAAGAGTTGGTGCTTTCTGGTCATCTGCCCTAAGTTAATTTCCAGGTCTCAGACTGGTCTCAAGGACATTAACATATCACTCAGGCCAAATGAGAGACTCTACAGATATTAATAATCACACAAATTACAGTGAGTATTTTGGATAACCTGCTCTGACTTCACAGTCCAGTGCTTTTCTGCTGCCCTAGAAAAAAAGTATTTCTTTCCCTTGCTGGACATTAGAATCTGTTCCTCTGGAATTTGGGAGGTGCTACAAAGCAAATACAAAACCTGCTTCATGTGTATTTTGGCCAGAGTGACCCACATGTTATTTTCCCGTTGATTATTGGTCCATCTCACTGAACACTTAAAATTCTCTGCTTACTTACTAGTGAACATCCAGGAAGAAGTCTTTTCCCACAAATAAAACCTGAATGCCATTCCTCCTCAACTCAAATAATAATAAAAAGCCGCACTAAGCACAAGGACCATTAAATAACTCTAAAAGTTTTGATGATACAGGACTGCTGTACAATTTTAAGGTTAGTAAAATCCTACATTTATCTTTGTCAAATAACAGAGTATACAAAAGCACTCACTTACAATACACTCCCTGATTTATTTGTCAATAATGTCTACATACTGCCTCTCAGGTAAGCTGAGCTTCTTACAATCCTGTTTGAAAAGTGTACAGGTAATCTGCACTGGGAAGGGGAGAAAGGCAGGACCTGACTGCCCTGGAGAAGTAAAACAACATAGAAGACAAGCAAACCTGCACATCTGAAAGCTGCTGCACTGCTGATGAACCAGGCTCTTCTAGCAGTCAAAGCTGTGTGTTGCATGCAAGAACCAGGCTGTTGCAAACACAGCCAGCCACACATTAGAGCACATTATGAGCCAAGAGCCTGTATGGAAAAGTACAGCTACTTTTCACCAAAAGATATAATAGCCTTGCTCTGCATGCCAACCAGGCACTATTCAGATTTTAGAGATAAAATTCTTCATAGTAATAAAAATTAAAAACCCCACAATGTGGAGCACTACATGGAAATTACAACGAATATACAATGCAAATCAATTTTAAATGAAGAAAAAAATGAAGGAGTGTAGTGACCATGTAACAGTCAGGCCCCCACATGGGCCACACACTCACCATCATCAGAAAAAGCCCCAGGTAGCAGGAGGAATCAAAGGACAAGTGATGCAAAAACAGCCACCGACCCACCCCACATAAACAATGGGTACATACCAAAAGAATGAAGAACATAAAGAACACAAATGTAGTGAAATAAATGGGTCCCAAAATTCGATTAGCTTCTTCAACCTCTGTGAAGTTGAAGTCTCCCAAAATGATGCGGAACTGAGTAAATCTTAAAAAAAAAAACACATCCAGGAGTTGAAGAAAACATTACTGGAGCTGTACAAGATGCTCAGACTATGTTATTCTAGCAGACTGATGGGCAGTAGAGAGGTTTGCACTACTGTAACACTATCAGGCACTGCAATTACCGATTCATCAAGCCCATCTCTAGGCTTTGATAACCAAACTCACAGTTAGGTGCCACACACACAGAACAAAATCAGAGTGGTTACTTCTGCCTTTTGGTCACAACTGATAATGGAGGCAACAGGAAGCAGAGAAAATCAATAATTACCACCGTGAAGCTTTGAGGCCCACTCCCATTTCTCACACACATACAATCCCAACCCTCTCCCTCTAAAGCTGTTCAGAGTGTAAAGGCTGGAAGAGGCTTGGCATTACAGCACCATCAGCATATTTCATGTTCCTTCACTTCTCTACAAGAAACGCTTTGCAACACGGCCCCAGTGTAAGGGGGTAGGGGAATTCAGTGACTGAACCACCTATTAATTACCTCAGGTACAATCAGGTTATGTTGTACCAAATTAATCAAGGAAAAACTGATTAACAACTTTATATTAAGTCCTACCTCTCTCCTGGATTCCAACAGATACTTAAAAATTTTATGGTTGGCTAATGTTTGAGACAAGAAAATTCGAACACTATTAGGAAGACAGCCTTATTATGCATTCAACATTTCAACACGCATTTAACCATTGAACACAAAATCATTGCTTTGTCTAGGAATGTGACCAACTGCTGTAAAACCACCAACCAAAATCTGGCATTTTTAGTCCACTGCTCTGACTATAGCATATTTTTAATCTCACAGCAAAAACATTGAGATAAAAGTGTTATAAAAAATGTATTTGCTACCAGGCTACATCAACACTGGTGTGCCTGCAGCCTATTTGTTTAGATGGATGTCTCAGGATTCACCTCTGATAAGGCAACCAGACCCCTTTACCAGTGTACCAAAACCTTCTTTGCATTTGTTATACCTGTACTTACATGCAGTCCTGGAAAGTGCTGAAGTCATCAATTTGAGTGCCAAAGACAAGATAGGCCAACTGAGCATATGCCAAGAAAATAATAAAAAACATAATGGCGAAGCCAATGACATCTTTGACGCAGCGAGACATGGTGGTGGATAACTGACTCATCGTTCTGTTGAAGTTGACAAATTTGAAAAGCTGTTAAAAGAAAAAAGAAAAGAAAAAAACTGTAAAGACAAAGAAGACAGTTTTTTAACACAATTGCTCTCCAGCCTTTTACATGAGATGTCTTACTGAACATGACTGGAGACAAAGCAGTACCCAGTAAGAATTACTGACTTATCAACTGAAGAATAATAAAAACACTTCTCAACGTGTCTGCTGACAAAACACTAGCACTGACTACGTCTTTGAGACCTAAACAAGAGCCAACCAAGCCTGTGGGAAATTACAACCTTGCTTTTCATTTGCAAGAAGCTACCCCCGTGTTCTGACTTTCTCACAAGACCAACTTTGGGAGAAACACGACTAAACCTCAAATAATGTATCACGTGAAACTCAGGATACTGCTTACATTCTAATGTCAGAACAAGGATGTGTGTCTTGGAGTTACCTTGATCCAGACAAAAAACACAGTGACTGCAGCAATGTTGTTGAACTGCATTTGCCAATACGCCAAAGGTTCAAAATTGGGGAATGAGTTCTGATCTTCCAGCAGCTTCTTCAGGAGCATATCAACAGTTGCTGTCCTATAGATGCTAATTCCTATAGCTACCACCGAGAGCTGAGTACAAAAGAAACATACAAATTTACCAAAGGTGGTTAGGATTTTAAAACAACTTGTTTGAGCCACATATGTTAGATAAAGTTAAGATATGAGGAACTTCATGTTATTTGTAGCACTACCATAAAGTGAGCTTTAAGTAAAAGCACATAATACTGTTTTCAATGTGTCCTAACTCCAAAGCTAAAGCTTCAAACAGGAAAGTAGCATATAGAGATTGCACAGAGCCTAAGGAAAAAAATAAAATCACTGATACAAACTTGCAGTCCTTCAGGGTCAACCCCACTGATCACTGATCCCATTAGTGGTTAGGGCCAGGCAGCTGGAAGGGCTGCAGGGGGCCAGGTTTCACCACCTTTCACTCAGGAGTAATTTAACAGCCCAGTGGCTGCTGTTTGAGGTGGGATCCAAACCATAATTTCTGAACATGTCAGGAAATGCATCTCACAAGAAAACCATTATAGCCCTGGACTACAGACAAGCAGCCTGGGAGCAAGAAGATTTAGAAGTTACTTCCTTGCCACAGCTGAAGAACAAGATGAGAGCGACAGCTAGCAGGCTCAGAAAAGTGAAGCTGTCACAGAGGAGAAAATGCAAGGAAGGGAATGTGACAACTCAAAAAGACAAAGGTGCAAAAGAGTAAACAGCAGAAAGACAGCAGTAGCCAAAAAGGCTACAGTTTCTCCAGGGCACAGACTGACAAGTATTGCCCAAAAGAAGCAACAGCAGAGAAGCTGCAGTTTTACCATACAGGTTTCTTGCTTTGACCTCTGCAAATGTGCTGTTCATTACTGTAAGTGAACACTTCACCATACAGAGTCATAAGGACATAACCCTCCATTTAAACAATGCCCCTCAGGCAAGGTATAAATAGAATTTTGACCCCTTGTCTGAACTGAATTTTACACTCACACTTGAATACTCGACTGTAACAGCAAAGCACCTTTTCCCTGCCCCTACCATTGAGAGTAACAAACAGCACACAGTTCATGTAAATACCCTCCTAAACAGCCCTTCATTTACAGAGCACTGTCATGCAAATATGATTTCTTTGGATTACAAACATTAACTTCAAGACTTGAAACCTTTGATTCATCCGAGCCTGAAGATACAAAATGAGTGTGGGACTGGAACAGTTTCAGCACTTCTGGCTTTGTGTACTTTTGGTAAGCACAGCTTGATGTGAGTCCAGAGAGAATTATATTATGCAGCTTTAAATCCACAGCTCATATTTTCTGAGTACACTAAGATTACTGATGTGCAACAACTGTCCACTTAACCAAGAAAGGAGCCCTGACAGCTGCTAGCACTCTACAATTTTGAGACACTTCTTCAAACTTGGTATTAGCTGGTGAGTATTTAATACCACAACAAATCTCTTTGTGGTTCTTTGCAAACATATCCAAATCCCAGTCCCATTCCTCAAAATGCAAATCACTTCTTTAAAGCAGATGATTTTCCTCCTTGAAAGCCAGTGCAATAGTCTGTATCAGATATGTAGAAGAGAGGGCAAGTTTGTCACCTCTCATAACGGCTATGTCTCCATAAACAAAAACTGTGAAAAAGCATGATGGACAAATACTGTAACTTTGCACCAGGATGCAAAGGTTGAAACTGAAGACTGAAGACAGAACAACCAACTTTGCAAAACACACCAACATTGCAACACAGACCAAAATAGTCTTATTCAGACTGAATAGCCTAAGAGTTTGTAAGTATCCTTTCTAATGATGGTCCTATCCCTTTAACCCACAATAGGAACACTGAGTAATTAATATCTCCCACAAAGTGCATTTCAGAAAGCAATTTTAGCCTTATTACTTACCACAATGATAAGGATATCAAGGCAATTCCAAAGACTTCTGAAGTAGCGCAGTCTATGAATGCGAATTTCTAAGATCTCTTCCACCATATAATAAAGAACAAAAAGACAGAAGGACATTTCACAGGCTGCCAGGAAAAAATCAAAAGTGGAGATGTAGTGAATCAGCCTCACCGGCTGAAACTGCCAAGACGTAACAAGGCCTCCAGTCGCTGGAAACTCCACTAACAACCTGAATTTAAAAAAGGCAAATAAAAAAATAATTTAATCAGAATTCATGAGAAGCACTACTAAAAGATACCAAAGACACCTGGGTTTAGTTACATCATTATTTAAATAATGGAAACAAGCACACATATGATTCAGAGAAGACACCACACAAAATTTGCAAATGTGACTGCACTCATTTTGACAAAAACTCAAAGCATTTCAGGAATAGTGAGGAAACAGAGACAGATTTGTTTTCATCTGTGCCTGCTTCATGCTGTCTATACCAAAGGCTGATGCTGTATACCCACGTATTTACTTGATTAAGCCAACTCCCTAGAGAAGTGTCCTCCAAACTGGACCCGAGCCACTGTGGCATCAGGAAAGCCAGGACACACGCCATGAGGAGTCTCACTTCGTTGACAGGGAGGGATGACACTTCCCTTGTCTGTCTCCTTTACACAAAACATACACTTACCCCTGTCCCCAAAACAAAGCAATGGCAAGAAAACCCCAAGCCTACAACCGACAGTGTAAAATTGGTTCTGTTCATACCTGACAACACAGAATAGGTTGATGTTTGCATTGTATACAGAGAAATCAATGAAAGCTGCTCTGGTCCCTCTGTCCAGCCACAGGTTCTTCTTCAGGCTAGCAATCTGCAAAGCTGTCACTTCTCTGGTCCTCGAGAGGTCTTGGTAATAGCCAGCCCCGCTGTATGTGGCAATCAAGCCCCAGTGGCTGCTCCCATTCAAATCCTTCTCATTGGTATATGTCCAGCTAGTACAGAAGCGAAACACAGCACGTCGGTCTTCCCACCTTCAACTTACAATTAACAAAACAGACACCAACAAAACCTGACCAGAAAACATGTATCAGTTACTTGAAGACGTGTTAATTCAAGAGGTGCTTGCTACAAAGTTTTGATGTACCACAAGAGAAAGAAGTTACAAAGTTCATTTCACTAATACAATGAAATTAAGATAGAAAGATAGGTCACAGGAATGCTACCTACGCAGTTCCATTTCGAAGTCCAAAAGGAGCAGTATCCTCGTTAGCTACAGAATAGACATCATAGCAGTCTTTGATTTCATCCTTTAAATCTTCAGGTATGGAGCACGAACCATTTCTGACCTTCAGCTGCCGAATGCGAGGCACCCCTAGGAGCAGGTTCTCATAATAAATGAAGCTTTTGTTTTCTGCCATGGTTTTGTTGTTGTACCACATCTCCCAGTAAAGACCATCCAGCAAAGGGCCTTCTGTGAACTGGGCAGGGTGACAGAATTTTAGTTTGCATGTTGCCAGCACTGTTTCTATAGATCTTCATTCGTTGGAGGTGTTAGAACTGCAGTTGATAATTTTTCTGACATAAGACCTTACTGCTACCCGTCCTCCAGAGATATCCCACAACCTTGCCCCACCCTGCCCCACTAGTATTACCTGAGTTCTAAACTTTCACATACTAAAAAGCCTACTTTGTTCCTTAGCTTTGACATTGTGAACATAGATAGATCTTCATGCACAAACCCTACCATGTCAGGAAATTGGATCCTGCAGGTTAAATTTACAGGTCATGACAGGACAAGCAAACCACAGCAACAGAGATATAAAAACTTGGGTTTAGATTACCTTCCAGAAGTCATCCATCGTGGACAAAGTTTTGAAATCAGTTCTCTCCGTTTTTGACACAGGTGTTTCCAGGAAGAGCTGTGACATAACCCTTGTGTAATAGTACATACTGGAACTCACTGTCCCATAAGTCACTGCAAAAAATTTGGTAAAGAATGAGAGATAAAGGAATGAGGGAGAGAGAAGAAAAAAAAAGAATAATAAAAAAAGTCCTTTGTTTTGAATACATCAGGTTGTATTTGTGCAGATTTTGCAGTGGAATTTTTAAGCTTCAAAACAAAAATCCACACCAAACATCATTTATCTGTCAAATGTGATTAAAATAAAAAAAGCAGTGAAGGGAGATTGAGCAATCAGTTTAAAATACTCCCTTCTCCCTCCTACACCTTATTCTATTATTAATGCTTCTACAATTGCTAACCTCAATGTAAACAAAGGCACAATTCAGCAGCCTGAAGAGAGGCAGGTAGTGCTTTTTTAGGTGACTTTTGCTATCCAAGGCATGCATGGAGAACTGGCATGGATGGCACTAAGGCCTCAGGAGATCTATGCTCTGCTTCAGACAGTCCACCAGGATACTGCAGGGCACAGGGAATGACATGGGTTAGGCAACGAACCTCTACCCCAGACGTGCAGTGCCTTTTAGAGAAACTCCCCATAGAAAATAAATGACTGTGTGCTACTCCTTTTCCTCACATTACTAAGCCAAGTGCATTCAGCTGAGGACCACAGAGCATAAATTATACAATCACATACAAAACCAAGATGGCTTAAGGGAACAGTCTCTGGCATGGATATTGTTACCACCTATAAATACTTAAAACCATTCTATGGCTAAAACTCAGAGGCATCTGAAAGATTAGGTCTACACTGAACAATCACTGTCAGTTTTGAAAATTTCATAAAATTTATAAATTTTATAAGTGTTTTCTTTAGTAACCAGAGAACAAGAACTATTTTTAATATACTTCTGCTGTGGCACGAGGAATGTATCACATGACTGTGCAATACCTGGATTCTCTCTAAACATGTACTCTCCAAACCACAAGAGAACAAGAACTGCCCACGGCATTTAGCCTGCACTGGAAAGCTCTTTCCTAGGGCACGCCAAACCACAGACCAGACTGTCCTATAGTTATGGGTTATGTGTAAAATATAAAAGGATAGTAGTTAAAAAAAATACTAATGAGTTAGCAATATCTCTAGACATTTAACACACTACACTTTTCCTTTATTCTGTGTCTGCCTAGACACCTGCCCATTAATTCTTCTCCCACATCAAACAACCCTCATTCTGGAATCACAGCAAGCAGATAGTACAGGACTGGGTGCATTAGGGCTGAGCAGAACTTACAGACACACAGGACCACAAGGAAAATCATGTACGTGATCAGCTCCCGTAGAACACTTTTCAGGTACCGCTCTCTGCTGGTGTTGCTCTCTTCCATGAGTCTTGTCCCCCACAGACCTTAAAAGGAACAAAAACATATATAATTATGTGCACAGATGTCTGATACTAGATACACAATTGACACAATAAGTGGTGTTGAAAGCTCAACGTATGTCACGTCTGCTGCAGGTTCTTCTACGGATTTTAAACTGATCTGAGTTTAACTAAGAACCACTTCATTCATAGACTAAACAGGGCCTGAGTCAGTATCAGCTATCCATGAGACACCACAATAATTTAGGAACAGCTCAGCAGAACTCCAACAGAATCTGTGGAAGATTTGCCAGAAGTGCTGTCACTTAGAACCACAGGGTATAAAAACAGATACAAGGATATAGAGATGCACAGATAGCACAGAGGGCCATCCTTCAAGAAATGGAAGTGCAGTGTAAGTATGAAAGGCATTGTTAGATGAACGAAAACACACATTCATTATCGAACTCCTCTAGTAGTCCTAGCTTTCTACATGCAAGGAGGATACATGCGTCAAACATATTTTTAGAACACCCAAATCATAACCTTCCTCTCCCAGATAGGCAAGGCACATCCAACAGAGACACAGCAGGGATCTTGGTGAGCATTTCTACATGGTTTCTTTCCCTGCACAACAAAGAGTTGTCAATTAAACACCAGTAGCAGCCCAAACGAACAACTGCCATCTACTCTAGCTGTCAAATTAGCAACTATTATCCGAGTTGTTTTTGCCTGTTACTCACTTCATATCATGCTTGACATTCTCAAGAAGACAGCAAGAGAAGCTACTGAACTTTGGTGATCCCTTCCTAAAGGGTACCAGAAAAGCAGAAGGACCTTTTCAGTGGAATACCTAAAAGAAACAACCATCTTAAAACACAGTTAGCAACCACCATACTTATTTCCTATGCCTAGTACAGAAGATAAAAGGCTGGGATCTTCATTTAAACCTAAAGCAAGGCAACTTGACTGTAGTTTCTTGAGAGAGAAAAAGCATTTAAAACTAAGAATTCACTCTTACAGAACTGCAGTAACCTTTCATCCTTTTCAGGTGTTTTAAACAGCCAACCTTCCCAAACGTCCTTTAGAAATGAAGGAAATGAAGTAACCGCAAACTCCCTAGGAAAAAATCCTGGATCCATCAAACATACCACAGTAATTTGAAAGGGAACAGTAAGAAGGGATAGCCAAAACACATTATAAAGCTGGCAATGAAGCATGGGTTCAGTCAATCTGCAACCACTGCTGTAAGACTAAGACAAAGGGCTAACCTCCCTGCTGCAGACTTCTATTTGCTAACAAAGAGATGGGAATAAGGAAACTCTTCCCTCTACCTGCAAATACGAGGGAAAAAAAATAACATGTTAGAAGTTTCTTGAAGCCTTTCAGTCACTACATTTTTAAGTTGTGATGTAAACCTGGAAACTTCTCTTGCATAGGCACAGCTAGCACTAAGTTTTAGCACTAATCTCTGTTCACAGTCTTTAATTAGTAACTTACAACCTTCACTAGTGTCAGCCCCCCCAAATAAAAGAGCTTTTTTAAAGCAGTTCTTTGAGGCCAAGTTTGAAGATTTGCAGATAAAGACTGCAACTTTACTACACAGAATGCCAAATCCTCCCCATTAGGTCATTCTTGAAGACACAAACACAAATCCAAGAACATTTACAGAGTCACTAATAATAAAGAACTCAACAAATTCAGTCTCTAGCACAGGACTACGTTGCACTAGCAACCCCCATAATAAAGGCAGGAAAACATTACGGAAGAGAGGAAGAAAAGGCTGGAAGAGCCAGTGAGCTAAGCTGGCGAGAAAGCCAAGTCCAGGCTGTCAGCACATTACTCACCAATAAGAAATGTGGTGAGCAGAAGCAGAAAGCTTCCAAACTCAAACTCTGTCATATTAGACTATTCTTGGGAGTCAAGTCAGCTAGGAACAGAAAGTTACAGTGAAGCAAAAAAACCAACCAAACAGCACCAGAGATCATACAATGATCTTTGTGGTAAATGAATTTGCCCATCAGCTACCTTGGAGCTGTCATTAGCTGTTACATTTTTACAAGATATGGATATTATAGCCCTTTTTGCCTTATTAGAATATTGATTTAGATGCACCAAGAACAGTCGAGGTAAGTAGTGCTTGATTTAAGTTGACATCTGCTGCAAGCACCAAAACAGTTTTGTTTCCTTATATAAATTTGCTATTCATCAACTTTTTGACAGAATCTATGTACTTCATTTATCAAATAAGACTGCAACTAACAATCTCTCATAGTCATTCTGTATGCAGCCCAACCTGAACTCAGAAGAGTTGTCAAAATGATAGAATAATACATGAAATTTCATCTTACAATAAAAAGTCCAGTTTGTTAGGTACACAGGAAACCAAAATTTTTTGTTAACTCATACATAAAGCACTATACACAAATACATACATACACATGACATATACAATGCACACATGTAATATATATAATACATATGTACTTACATATACACATATGCCTATATAATCATAAAGCCAAGCTTATAAGGTACAGAATGCATACAAAGTTACTTAGATTGATATAAAGTCCAAAATTCTGAAAGAGCTCAGGCCAAGGTACATATCACCAACTAACCTGCCCACACAGAAATCCTGGAGAAAGAATGAGGCTGGGGGAAGGAGAGGAAAGTGACCCTCAGGCAAAGATGCTTTCTCTGTAAACAACAAAACACAATCTCACAATCCTTAGTTCATATTCCCTCCTGAGGTACAGAGCCTGCAATAGTTCGACTCAGTAAAATGTAAAAATGTCATGATGCATTCTTCACGACAATACAATTAATGAGGGACTGGGAAGGGTATTTGGCAGCTTCATTTAACAATAACTAAGAAAACCTTTCAAGAAATGCCCAACATCCATCAGTATTGACACACATGAGGACATGGCAGCACCGGGTGACCAGGTACACCTCTGCAGGGCAGGATTACCTTTCCAGCCTGGCTCTGGAAACAGACCTTGATTTACCCATCAAGACTTTGATAACTTTCTCCTTAACAGAGTTGAATAGTCAGTCCCTCTTCCCTCAGCATGTGGGACATCTGCTGAAGAGATCTGCAAAATTAGAGGAACTAAAGACACTTCAGAGACTCATGTTAGAATCTGAAAAGAATCCACAAAAAGAAGCGAAAATACTGATAGTCTGAAGCAGTTGACTTTCTATTCACTTAGTAACTCCTGTTACAGTTTTCCCAACAGTTTCAACTACCAAAATCCCAATACCTTAAAACCTCTCTGCATTTTCCTTTCATAACTGACAAGTGAAGTGTAAGCTGTCATTGCATATCCTTCAGTAGTCAGTGGCAATGGTAACACTATCACTTGTGATATCCAAAGGATTAATCCAAAGGATTACTCTTGCTGAACTCTGCCTAGTGAGATGGAACTTCATTAAATAAATCTACGCCAACTTTCCTGTAGTCATCTTGGAATAAAACTGAGTATCATTTTCCAGTCTTCAAAGATTCTCATGGATATCCATGGAATGTCAAAAGAACTGGGGAGTGTTCTTTCCAATATTATCCTTCAAGTGTCCTATAATAATGTCAGGCTTGCAATCAGCCCTTTCACTGTGCAGTACAGGGATCACATTCTTCAGAGAAGGTGGTACAGGAAATTACAGCGCCCTGAACACCTCCACAGCACCAAAGTCACACCCAGACATCTACTGTGCCCAGGAACTGATGGCAACATTCTCATCAAAGAGCCGGAAAAGGATCTGTCTACCACAGTAACTTTAGATACACTTACAGACGCAGGTCAAAAATCAGCAAAAGCTGTGGATAATAATAACTCTGAACATTCCTAGAATATGAATCCAAGATTTTTCATTTTACAGCTGAAAATAGAATACTACCCAGAACACCTCTGGCAACATCTGCTTGATGCTGATGCCACTGAAGGCTCAGCTGCACTCATTCCCAGCACAGCACACAGCTTCACCAACAGCCAGCTCTTCTTGGTTCTTCTGCTTGCTCAGCTAAAAAAAGTGAATATTACACAGGTGAAGAGATGACTCAACAAATCGTTTTGCCAACCCCTTTGTTAGAAAGGTATCTCATGGTGGAGAGTCAATCTGATGGACTTTCTTTCCTCCTGCAGACACCCTGACCTTACACAAGGGACATGTTATTAAGCTCTGCCTCCAGGTTCAAAACAGCTCAGAAACCAGCACCAAAATCAATCCTAGGGTGGATAATCTGTTTTGAGTATTACTGCACAAATCACAGCAGAGATCAAACAGCAGCAACACCACTAAGTCACTCTCACACTCACCTCATGTACAAACACTGCTGCTTTTCACCACGGCTAAAAACAAACACAGGAGGTTCCTTCTTAGCAACAACTAATATGAAGGGAGCATCTGAACAGTCTATTTAGATAAAAGTTTTTATAAAAGGACTTTACTTTCTCCATGTGAAGCAGCTCCTTTCCCAGGTAACTACACATCTCAGTGACAGACTAAAGTAAACAGAGCAATGCCAGTTCACATCTAACACGATTATTACTGGTATTTTTTCCTAGTCATTCAGGGTTCTTGTTATGAAGTTACTTGGGTCATTGAACATGGTCCCAAAAAAATCTGCTAAAAAGAAAACATGCTCTATTCCGTAATCTCTGCAAGTCTGACTTGCACACAAGTAAGACACTGCAATGTCCAAGAAGGATTTATTTTGGTGCAATACAGCCAAATCCAGAGAAATCATTACAGTAAATGATCTTTGAACGCACATGGAAAACAAAGAGAAGGCACATGGCTGAACACCATGCCAACCAGACCATGGCACTGAGTGCCACGTCCATTCTTTCCTTAAACACCTCCAGGGATGGTGACTCCATCACCTGCCTGGGCAGACCATTACAATGTCACCCTTTTTGTGAAGAAATTCCTCCTAATGTCCAACCTAAACTTCCCCTATGCGGGAGCGTCTTACATAGACAGCAGCCAGGAGTACGACCTTTTTCGGGAGAGAGGTGGGGAAAGGAAGGAGAGAGGTGTGGGTGCTGAGGGGCACAACCGGGACGGCATCAGAAGATGCATGTGCACGAAGAGACGGGGACACAGGGCAAGGGTGGACGGAAAAGCACACGGGCAGAGGAAAAAGAGGACAGGATGCAAAGGGGTGGGTGCACGACAGGCAGAAGGGACTACAAACAACTCGACAGCGCGCTGGGAGCCGGGTCGGGGTTCGGGGTGGGGGGCCGTGGCCGCGGCTCTCACCTCGCAGTCTCCGCGCCAGGCGCTTGGCCCAGGCCGCCCTGCGGGGCGCGGCTCCGTCGGGCTGCCCCGGGAGGCTCCCCGCCCTCCGGCGGAAAGCCCGGGGTACGGAGGGAGATGTAGTCGCCCCGGCTCCCGGCTCCCGACCTCCTTCCCGCCTTCCTCCTCCTCCTCCCACGCCTCCAAGGCAGCCCCGGACCGCCCCTGCGGTAGCGGTGCAGGGGCCGGCGCTGGGTGAGCGGAGTCCCGCTCATCCTCGGTGAAAGCAGCGGGAGGCCCCGCGAAGGGGGCTTACTGGTTAAATCTGGGGGGAACAGCGATATCACATCACTTTAAGAAGGAGAGGTATTAAAGGTCCCCCCGCCGCCCCCAGCCCCAGTAAACAGTAACGCAGGTACAGGGTTTTGTGGTTTTATTTTAGTCCCGTTACAGCAAAACAGCGCCCGGCAGCGCAGAGAGCAGCGTGCCCGAGGGGCGACCCTCGCCCCGTGCGTCCCGCGGCCTCCGCCGGGACAGCCCCAAGGGCCACCGGGTCACCGACCGCCCCGAACTCCGAAAGTCACCGCGCGAACTACATTAACAAAGAGTTCCCCCAAATGAAGCCGCTCCCCTCTCCCCATAGGTAAGGATTGAACAAGAAGGGAAATATTTTTTTCGTTTCCCCTTAAAGGGTGACTTCGTTACTTTCGATGCTGTGACGATCTTGAGAATCCTCGGCACTCTCCAGGGTCTGGTTGCTGATATCGTCAGAGAGCTCAGCGGACACCCGGTCCCGGCTCTCCCTGCTTTCCACACTGGGGTGGCTGTCCCCTCTCTCCCTGCTTTCCACACTGGGGTAGCTGTCCCCTCTGACACCAGATTTGCTGTTGTCGCCCTCGCGGCTGTCGGATTTGTGCCGACTGTCGTTTTCCAAGCTGCGGTCACGCGGGTTGCTGTCCTGCTCNGTGGCTGTCCCCTCTCTCCCTGCTTTCCACACTGGGGTGGCTGTCCCCTCTCTCCCTGCTTTCCACACTGGGGTGGCTGTCCCCTCTCTCCCTGCTTTCCACACTCGAGTAGCTGTCCCCTCTGACACCAGATTTGCTGTTGTCGCCCTCGCGGCTGTCGGATTTGTGCCGACTGTCGTTTTCCAAGCTGCGGTCACGCGGGTTGCTGTCCTGCTCGCTGCTGTCCCGCCCGTGGCTCTTGTCGGACCATAGCACGCTGCTGGCGTGCTTCCCCAGGGAGCGGCGGGAGGCAGAATCCTCCCGGGAGACAGAGCGCTGGCTGTCTGCATCCATGTCGCTCTCATCTTCCTCAGTGGCATCATAGATGAGCTGTGTAAGAGAGCAGAACAAGAGCCATTGTCACTCCTGAGGAACTGCTCCAGCAAGTGTTGCACTAAAGCAGGCTGCTCGGGCTGCAGAGACACTCAGAGCCTGCATAATACAGCTCTGCCTGGAGACGCTCTGGTCTTTTATTGGAGTTACATGAACTTTTCACCTTATGAGAAACTCGCATTTGATCCTGGCCTCAGATTTCATGTGTGCAGGTATATCATTATAGCACAAATTGCGGTATTGCACAGCTTGCAGCAGCAGGTTACACTCCTGCCTCGGTGCATCAGCAGCCACCAAGACCCCCTGATTTGTGGTATCCAGAGAAAGCAAATACATTCCTTCACTTATGCCTACTTTCCCCATACCAGTTCTTTTCACAGTTGACTCCCGTGAAATGACAGGTCCGTTTTCAAGTTCACTACCCATTTCCAAAAGCATGGGTGCCACTGCTCGGTGCTATTTACCTTTTTTGCAGCTTTGCGGAGTTTGCTAGACTTCAACAGTGCAGCTTTTGCCCTCATCCTGTAGGCCACACTGTCGCCCCTGCCAGCACTGTCTCCTCGGGTGAAAGGGAAAGTGAAGAATGGTACAGTTACTGGAATGTCTGTGGGAGAACTCGTGGCAATTTCATCGGATTCATCCGTGTCATTGGAATCATTATCATCGTCGTCATCATCATCCACGTCTTCATGGCTCTTGCTTGACACATCAGGAAAGTGCTGGAAAACATTTACTATGCATCAGGAAAATGAACACAGACGGGAGAGGTGCAGACTGGTATCTGTCCCGTTCACCCAGGGCTTATGCTCTGTTAGGAGCTGCGTGCAGGCACTGCTCTGCATTCACCTCAACCTGCCTGGAGCTTTGTTTTATTTCAGGGGAGATGTTACTGCAAGAGCCACACTTGGCTGAGGGAAATGAGAGCTGCTACACACTGGCTGCCCTGCAGCATGCAACTGATATTTTGTCCTTCAGAATGCTTACCAGTTGCACTGGGACATCCACGCTTTCTTCTGAAGAGTAAAGAGTCTGAAAGCAACACAAAATTCGGTATTAGTACACAAAGGCACGTACAGAAGGGCTGACCGGCATGTTGACTATTATTTAAGCACTTAATCATAGCTTGCAAGTCTGGGCATTGAAAGATGCTTTCTCTTCCAGTTAGTTGCCTGTACCTGCTGAGATGATGCCAGGTCACTCTGTGGGTGCTGCTGACTCTCCTGAGACTGAGAATTCACATGGTCATTCTGGTATCTGTGCAGGTGATAGCTCCTGGAGTCCTTCAAGAGAAAATAAAAGAGAGGGGGTAATCCACAAAGGAGCAGGCAAAGCTGCCTGCATCCCAGCCTCTGTTTTCAGGCAGATGTATCATCTGCAGTGCATACTGCTTTTGTATGGGATGTGTCCTCAGCTATTCATTCATTGCAGTAGGAAGAGGACTCAGAACAAGCCATGATCCTAGATGAACCTTGTGCCCAAACAATATATAGAAGATGTACCTCTCCCTTTCTCAGAGCCTGGAAATTTCAGATCGGTTTCTCCAGCTTGTTTGCATTGAGTGGAATTTGGAGTTATATCTCACAACCATTGTTTCTGCTAATTCTCAGGCCCTTTTCTGGAAGGTGATTGATCTCCCACATCGTAAAGACCCTAAACTAAATGCAGTAGCTGATTCTCAGAGCAAAGAATTGATTTTACAAGGGTAGCAGCTAGCCATGGAGTATAAATCAAATAGCTATATACAAGACTAATGTAGTTCGCTTACATCACTCCAAAAAATCAAGAAAATTGGATTAAAGTGCTCTTCCAACATCAAATATTATTGTCTGATCCACACTAACAAATGTGGGTTATAGTTGTTTTGCCATGCTGCAATCCTCTCCTCTTTTTAACTGACAGCTAACACATTTTTCATTAAGAAAGATTTCCAGTGCTCGTCCAGAGATAGAACTAATGAAAGTCCACAACCAGGACACATGACACAGGGGAAAAGGTCTGTGGACATCAGTGGCTCTCTGCTTTGAAACTGGCTCATAACAGCCAGGTGAGGACACATTCTGCAAGTATCTGCAATCATAGAACAAGTACCAGAAAATGTGTTTTGAAGGAAACAAAAAAATCGAAAAGTATTTGTTAAAGAAAATGAATAGAAAGACAAAAGGAGCTTACATATTTTTCTTCGGAGCTGGCGGAAATGGCATGCTGCTTGGATTGAATCACCTTGAAGGGGGAAAAGAGAAAAAGCATTTATCAGTATTTCTCGCTAATACGCAAAGGAAATAACACAAGTGGTTGGTGATATGTGTCTGTGATTTACTTACTGGCCAGGCAGTGGTGATGCCAATAAGGCATAAACACAGAAGTGCCACCTTCATTGTGACGTTTTACCTAAAAAATATTTTGGAATGGTGAATCAACAAGGTAAAAACGCCACAAAAATGCTATAGGCTTTTTCTTTTTCCTGAGGTACTTCACTGTGCAGAGAACAAGTCCCTGCTATGGATTCAATCTGCTCATGCTGATTTTATTTCCTCTGTCCTCCATCACCACGCCCCCCCCCACCCAGCTGGTTTGTAATGACTTAGCAACTCAAAAGCTACAAGAATTTTAAAACTAAGTCCTCAGATGAGCTGAGCAGTGGTGAGAGCAGCCACACTGAAAAGGTGAACTGACTCCTGGCATCTACTGACTTGCACAAGCAAAGGAAAAGCTTTGTGAAAAACTAAGTGTTATAAGTATCAGCTTTGGTTTATTTTCATTCATTTAACGTATCTTTTTTTCAAAGGAGGCAGGTTAAGGCAACTCAGTTTGGATTCTCTTGTCAGTTATTTTAAAACTAATTCTTAGAGCTATTAACTCAAGTCACGGAATAAAGTCAGTTTATATCAACATGAACTGCTTTTATTGATAGACCTGTATTTACCCTTCCAGAAGTTTGAACAAAATAACAGTTTGGAAACTGTGTTTCCAAACAAGAGATGAAATGAAATATCTGCTCACATTGCAGCTTTAGCAATTGAATAAATAACTGATTCCTGCTGAAATGAGGAGATTGCTGAGCCACAGTAAATGTCGGTGCTTACAGACCAGTTCCCAGAGTAAGGAACATCCCTGAGAATTTAAACCAATTTACTGATGAACGAGAGTCATTTAGAACTTTGGTAAATCATAGCAGGAAAGAAAGCTACTTAGGACATATAAAGTGCATTAGTAAGGCTGAGACAGGACTCTCTAATAGAAGTATTGCAATTTTAAGTTTCACAGAGAAGGTTGACTGTCCCATCCATTCAGGGCTGTGCAGCACAAACTGTGAGCCTGCCAGAAGAAACAAGGACACTGCCAGGCAGTGGTTACTTGAGGGAGAAAGCTTTCTGTGTTCAAGCACCAGCTTTGAGCTTCCAGCACATGATTCAGTGGCAGGGTTTTCAGTAACCTCCTCCCAACATCTATCAGCACAGAAATTTAAAACTGTGATTATGTGTAATACCTTGCATTGCTAAAGCAATCTTGCTCCTATGAAAGCACACCTTTTTCCCCAGAGAAATATCAAACATCTCTGCCCAGTGAGGCAGTTCTCAAAGATCTCCTGCTCAGTGTTTCCTTGACTAAAGCTGCAGATGGACTGGCACACGTCAGGTAAAAAAGCAAAAAAATTACCTTTTCTGGTGCTGGAGGAGTCAGCCACAAGAGCACTCTTAGTGATCCCAGCAGCAGCTCCAGCCAGTTGGCTCCCAGCAGCTCTGGATTTCTCCCCTCGTGCCCTGACTGCCTGACATCTCTGAACTCCAGGAATTTAAACCCTGTCCCAAGCACGGCCACCAATCCCCATGTGGCGGAAAAAGATGAGGTCATGAGGCTCCTGGCCACTGTCCTGCCCACGTTCTCCTACACTTCCTCTTTGGCTTTGTGGCTTTTCAAGCAAACAAAAACCACCCTAAGGTTAAAACATTACTTATGGGCAAGATCATTAACCAGCAGGTCTGTTGAAGGCACAATGTTTGGTATCGTGTAGGAGGGCTTCAGGGCATGTCTGTCCTCCTTTTATGAAAAGCCAGAGCACAGTTTCCCAGAAATCTTTTGTGCCCTGTTCTGCAGGGGGTAGGAATATCTAATGTGCAATGGAAGAAATAAATCTGAACGTAACATTCACCAAAAAGGTGCTAATGCTTCCACAAAGTTACAGACTTCCATGCATGGTGCAACAGGAATTGCAAAGATGGTGCAGAATGTGGCCTTTTGCATTTTTTTGGTCTGACCTAGGTAAGAAAAAATTAGTAGTACTAATTGTCTCAGTAGGCATTCTGCATCCAGAAAGTCATTTGTAAAGATATATAAGAGACAGCGGTAGTCTAATTAAAAAAGGTTTGTGCACCTTTATGAGGAATTATGAGGAATTCTCACTCCTTTTCTACTCATGTGTTTTCCTTCTGGCTCCTTTCTCTGGTGATTTGGTCAAGTCACCTGCTACAGCTGTCTGCTGCACTAAATCTGTTCTAGAACCCTTTTCAGGGACCAGATGCCAGATATTTTTCAAGCTAAAAAAACCCCTAAAAACAAATATACAAACAAAAGAAGATATAGCTGCAGCATGAGGAGTACCATGACTGGCATTGGGAAACAAGGGACATCAAGGGATGAAATTCCATGTCTGCTATGGAGCAGTGCATTGGTTCTGCTGATGGGTGACAGATCCACTGTGGCAGTGCCTTGCCTGGATGTCCATAGCTTTGGACTTGGATTCTGCGTCAGCTGGGATGTGCTGTGGGACTCTCAGACACTCTTACATTTGGTGTTTCTTTAAAAGGACAATGAGGTGTCGTTCAAACACAGGAAAGCATTCCAAGCAGCCTTTCAGAAGGCAGAATATTTATAACTGTTCCAAAGTGCTTATCTTTCTTCTCATTTCTGATACCCAGCCAATGTTTGCTGTGTCCTAAGTCAAGCAGACAAGAGACACCTGGTTGTACCAGTTATCCCGTGCTTACTAACATTTCTGGGACGTGTTTAGAGACATCATGAGTAACATACCTATGTTAGCTCAGCACCTGCCCATCAAATCATTACACAGATTTAGCTAATTACATTTTTGAGCTGAGATCAGCAACAGCTTGAAGTTCAACTTAGTCTACTCAAGAGAGTGTTCTTATGTCCCAGAGGGAGAATTGGATAAAAAAATAGTATATCATTAATAGTTCTGCAAGGATCCTTATTTGTAAGGATCCACCCAAATAAGGACTATCCTAGCTTATTTTTTGAGCTATGTGACCATTATTACATACTAACTCGGGAAAGACTTTTCAACCAAAAGAGCCTTCAGTAACTAGGATGTCAGTGGATTTACATGGATTTACCATCTCCCATCGTACCTGCAGCTCAGTGCTGCTGGAAACCAGTTTGCTGAAGCCCTTGAATGCAGATACAGGACTCCAGCTGTAAGTGGGTGCTTCTTGGAAGTGTCAGCTTGAGCATCATGCAGCAGCTGATACTTAGTTATTAGGGCAGCTTCAAAAGGCTACTGCTGTTGACTCCAGGAAACCCCAAGCCAGACCCTCAGGTAGCCAAGTACCTTTGATCCCAAACACCAGTGCTAGCCAACAATAAAAAATTACTTCCATCTGACAGAGCAAGAAACTGAGACAGAGTGAAGCTCCATGGCTCACACCACTGGATGTGGGACTGGGTGTGCTGCGTCCTGTTCTCCTGTCCACACCCTGGATTAAATTTTAAGCCTGAAAAACCTACTTTCCCTACAAACCATTCATCAAGAGACACAGAACTGAAAAACAACATTATTCTGAAAGATCCTCTAGAGCTGCTGTCTGGCCAAAACCAACACTTGCAATCTGCATAATGGCGTATTACCGTGTATCAGGCTTTCAGCAAGATACATGTTATGTCAGGACTTGTAAACAACCTGTTGCACTAAGTTTAGCAGCAGTTATCAGTCGTGCTAATGGAGCCATTAGAAAGAGCCTTCCTGTAGTTTGTTACAGACATTCCTGCACGGGTAAATTATCACTGTGGCGTCTCAAGGCAAATGTTTTGCGAGAACCTGGAACACTTGTCTCCCAGCAGAAGCTCTGCGTGACCCCCAGGGAGTTGTTTCTGGCAAACAACTCGTATTTCCAATGTGCTGGGAGATGACAGTGTTTTTGAGCATGTTGCCAAAGCTATATGGTTGATTTTGTAAGAACTAAGGAACAACAGGAATGTTTTGCAGGAATTCAGAAGCAGGACATGAAGCGACAGTTGTTACTAAATGTCTTCATTTTATGCAAGATTAACCAGTACAGAGTAGTACTGTAGTAAATTTAGGACTTGTCTCATGCCTATCATTATGTGGTTATTCATCCTGTAAATCATTTTGCCTAGCTGAGAAATCCTTTGCCTTGGTAGTGCTTCTCGTCGTCTCAGAGATAAGGAACAAGCAAGGGTAGAAAGCGGGGAACTTTCACCATTTTCACTTCCCACATTAAAATGCTTGATTCTGGAGAGAACACTTGTCTTCTGGTGGCACAGCAGAAGCAACTGGCTTGAATTTGTACAGGTGGGAGGGTACATGATTTTGGCTTTCAAGAGCTGTCAGGGTCTGTGCAGAGCATGACCGTGACAGGCTGTAATTTGTTACATGTAGGTGACATTTTCTACTTGTCTGTCCTGTCCAGCAAAGCTTTTGACCACAATTCCTTCCATCCTGGGCTGTGTTGGAAACATGTGGTTATGCTGCCCTTTTGTGTTGTCGAGAAGCTGTATCAGTGCCTCCCTGTGCAATCTCCAGCACCTACCTAAGATCCTGAGCTGGGATCCTGATTGCAGTGACCTGCAATGCTCAGTCTTTTAGAACAGCTGGCTTTTGTTTAGTTCAGTTCACCAAAAAACAAGTCTAGAGGTGGACATGGGCAGCATCTTCTAGATCACAAAGACTAAAACTGGGAGAGACAGGCTGATTTCTTCAGCAGCATTAAGAGTACTATCAAGTACTGTTTTGCAATTAAAATATACCAAAGAGAAGCAGACTTAGTAAAAACGTGTTTCTGTGAAAGACAGATGAAAAGCAAAACTTTCTTGCATTGCTACCATAAAATGCTCTTTGGAAACTCACTGTGTCAACCAGTACAATATATCCCCCAAAGGCCTTATATTTTCCAAACTAAAGCTTCAAAAGCAAGGAAAAGCTTACATTCAGCGGTGGATAGATTTAAAAAAAAACCACCTTCTGCCTCTTAAATAGACTACACAGACCACCACAGTGTTTGTGTCTAGGCCCAGGAGAGTATTTGGTATGCAGAAGGGATAGGGATGTCAGATCTGCTTGACAAAGAAATGACAAAAAGGATTTGTTTACATGTGTGAGCAGGGCAACCCTTTGCAGCTCAACTGTGTATCTTTTGCTTTGCACCACTTAGAGCAATAAAACAAGTTATAGTCTCTCACTTTCCCAGACTCAGCCCTGCCAGATCCTAGAGGAGTTGCAGAACTAGACACAACACTGACCTAGAGCTGCAGTAGGAGATTAATTGGGACAGAACAGGCACTTTCTGGGAAACCCCACCATAGGCTGACAGCATATTATAAAGTGCCAGTGTTTGACACATTGCGCAGTCTTTTGGTCTGTCCTTATCTCCCTCTGCTAAAAGAGAGCCCAGTCACTTGTCTCTGACTTCTGGGACTAGTCACTACCTGTTCAAATGCCATTTTAGGAACAGCTTTGGAAAGTGAGAAAAAAAAAATTAATATTTGAGAGACTGCCATACAGCTGTGGCCCACAAATCCCGGAGTCTGGACAGCCTCAGTGAGATCTCAGCTTTCAGAGAGGTAAGTGGCTGCTTCTGCTATAGCATGAATATAGTCCAGCTGTCTAACTTGCTGAAGTGGAGCCCTGCTGATGTTTACTCCACTGACTTTTACAGCCAACTAGAAAAAAGTTTCCAGATCTTTTTTTTCTTTCCTGTTGAATTTCATGTATTGTAATGCTGAAGTCCATGTAGCAGCAGGAATTAAACCAGCACAGAAGCATTAAGTTATTTTCAGATCCTCAAAGCTACCAGAGTGAAGAGCAAAACACCAGATATTTCAGTGCTGGGTTTGTGGCTGTGCTTCAGCTCTGAATTGACAGGAAAAGAATTGCATTTGTTTCAATTGGAAAATAGCAAACACAATAATAGTCTGAACTACTATTAGAAACAAAAACAACCAGTGAAAGAATACATGGTGTACATCACGTTTTCGTAACTGTGCAGTTTTGTAATGTATGTAACCCTCAAAAAGCAATTTTCTGAAAACGGGGATGAGACTTTCCCATCTCAATAGCAACAGAGCTCAGTCTGCTGGCTCTGAAGCCTGACCACTGCTGCAGAGATAATGCTCCAGGATGAAGGAAAGCAAGCAAGGTGTGTGTATGCTTAAATCCCCTGTATGCTCATAAGACAGCAGCCATCAGTTTGCCAGCTCAAGGCTCACAGTCTGAGTGCTGAGGGGAATTTGATGGTGGGAAATAGCTTTACAGAAGATTGCTTTTCAGATAAGCATTGCAAAAATTTTGTGACAAGTTGTTTCCCCCTCTCTTCCCCCTGCTCAGTTCCCTGTTTCCTATCCTACTGCAAAATTTTCTTCCCTTACTGAGACAGCACACTAATGGAAAAATCTGAATATGCAGAATGGGTATGGAAAGAACAGCATCTTCTTGCTCGGCATTGTGAAACTTGGAAAGTCACAAGATGCCTGTTCTCCCTAGTGCAGGGAGTTTTGGCAGGGCCCCACAGGAACAATTCCGCACACACTGCACCCCTCCAGTTGCATCTTCACAAAGCTCTGTTGGAAAAGCACAGAGAGCCACCCCCTCGCTGCAAGAAACAGAGCAGACCACAGCACAGCAGGACAGAGAAGAGGGAAAAAGATGGGCCGACTCCTCTGCAGTCACCCGTATGCTGCTTCTGTGCTTAACTGAGATGAGCATGACGGAGTCCTAACGGTGTCCCGGGAATTCTTATCACACAGCAGCCTGGACTTTGCATTCCACATATACCATGTTGAGCTCATGTTGTGTTCTCACACACAGTCACACAAGGATCACAGCACAAGCAGCAGAGAGGTCAAAAAAGGTTGCTACCAATCCCAGATACGAACCTTTTACAAGGCACACTTTCTGAGTGTCTTCTGGAAGAGGCCACTGCAAAACAGTGCAAAACAGATAATTTGGAGAGGTGCCGGGCATTACGCAAGCCAGGATTCCACCCTGCATGTCTGTGGTTATCTGTACACAAGGCATCTTTTCTGCAGAAGGTCTGGAGCAGGGGAAGCATGTGCTGTTGTGCATGTTGTGGCCCTGTGAATAAACCTGACCTCAGACACAGGCTTGGCTACATATCAGAAACCTTTCAGATTTCACGTGGCTTCAGTTTCTGCTGTGAGCGGTTTTCTTAGCTCTCGGCCAAGGGCCGCTGTGGTCTGAGGTGGGACAGACACAGAACTGAGTCAGTGTGAAAGCAAACATGTCCCAGGCACTGCGCCCCGGGGTGTGGGGGCCCTGCCGGTGGAGTGGGAGGAAAAACCCATCTGTGGGCCTGGTGAAGGGAAATTAAAGAGTTGGGGACTGGGCTTGAGGAGGAAGTCGTTTGGCCGAGAAGCTCATTTGATTTTGTGGGGGAACCAAAAATCAGCAGGCTGGGGTCAAAGCCTCTGCTGTCTCGACTGAATCATGGAGAGATTCTCCACAGCTTGCTCAAGCCTGGAGGTGATGAGGCTGTTTTCCTGCAAAGCCTATCCAGGAGGGAGCTCTGCAGGAACCATGCTTCTCCACTGCAGCAATGAATCATTTTGGCTCTGGCTCGGAAAGCTGGGACATCTTCTGCATGTCAGTAGACACCTCTTGTACAACAAGCAATAACTGTGCCAATAGAGAACAGCACTCAGACCTAGCAATTTCTCCTTGTGTTGCATATTATTATTTCTCCTTGTGTTGCATATTATTATTTCTCCTTGCATATTAAAATTTTTAAAACTTGAAGAGTTTCTTTTATGAAATGGGAAGTAGTAGCTCACATCTGATGGGTATTACCATCAGCAAGGCAAACGAGGATGTTTTCTTAAATGTATAATTTTTCAAGCAAATAGGATAAATTGATAGACTGAATAGTTCAGATACAAGCATCTGAGAAAAAGTAAAAAGGTTTCTTTTCATTAAGCACAGAAGCACAAACACTTTTGGCAAGTCCCTGCTCTCCCTCCTTGCTTACCAGCCCTCTTTGGAAGGGAGCTGCTCTTTTGGAAATACACAATTGAGAGATAATCACATCCAGATTTAGGAAATAACATTTTGCACATAATTCATACTGGCTACCTAGACAGATTATTGGTTGAGCATGTAGCTATAAATTTGGCAGAATAAAAGGCAAACTGTGGTTGGCATATGGATGCAAAGCAGGAAGCAAACTACAGCTATACATTAACTAGAGGAAAGGAAAGCCTAAGAAACTGAGTTAATCAGCAGGGTCTGAAGCAAACAATAAGAAGGGGCAGTTGACAGGGCAACTAACTCTTGAGGAGCATATGTAGCATTAGAGCTCTTTGCATTAGGAAGAACATTACCAGTCAATAATAAATAAGTCAGCACTGCTATTTTGCTCACTGAGTCTTTTTATCACAAAGAAGTCAAATGACTTCTCCTCACCCATGGAAAATGTGAACACAGAGGATGACAGGCAATTTTGGGAAGCAACATCCGTTCTGTATGGAGAAACTTGAGCTGCTATACCCAAAATAACTGGTGTTGAAACACAGACTAGATCTCATCTAAGCAATCGATTAGACAAAATGAGGAAGCTTGACTGCTGGTTGGAGCTGAGTTGGTCTCACCTCAGGCAGCAGGGCATTAACAGGGCAAAGACACATGGGCTGGGCCAGGTCGGGAAATGCAGATTCCAGGAGGTAGATTGTTAGCAGACTACTCCATGCCCTCAGCAGGGCTGAAGAGCTTTTATTATTGCACCCAGTCCCTGAAGGAAGCACTACAGGAACTCTGGCACTTGCGCCTTCATTGGCACTGATGCAGTCGCATCCCACGGGAGTCAGTTTGCCCCATCCCTGACAGATCCTACTTCTGCTCTACCGTAATAGCGCAGAAATGTAGACCTTCCAGTCTTTCAGGTCAGCAGATTCATTCATCCTGCCTATTTTCTAGGTAGCTGGTGTCCTGAGAGAGAGCAGTGCGACACAGCTGCAGTCCCATTTGACACATATTTCTGTAAGAGGCAGGGCAGGAGCAAGTCTCAGAACAAGGGCAACAGGAGGTGGGTTGTCCAGGGAATATTATTCATGTTTCTCTTTTGAGCAGTGCCAGGAGTGTCATTGCTGGGATATAACACTGCTGCTTTACAGGCAAGTTACAGGGCACGCCTGCTGGCTTGTCTGGGGTCTTAAGATTATAGGAATAATGTAGATTTTCCAATGATAATTAAAAAACAGTAGCCTCAAAATAATAAGAAATGCAAACTATCGTAGCAAGATGTTTTTTAAGTAGCCTTGCATTTAGCTTCACATCTACAATACCTGCCCTTCCCTCACTGATGTTATAGTATGTGACAAACAATTTTCAGCAAAAATAACATTCATTATGGCTCTGATCTTGCAAAGCTACTGTATGGGCACAAGCTTTCTTTCAGTGATCATGTAATTATCATGTCCAGTTACTGGGTAAAGACTATTAAATACATTTTTTAAAAAAGCAGGCCACTTTAAGTCTTGATGTAACAATAATTTGCTCATTTTGTTTATCATCTCCTGGCTTGATACTGCTCACAAATGAGACAAGGTATAGAAGCCTAAGAGATACTAAAAGATCACTCTGCACTCCAATTGTGCTAGCATTTCTCTTAACACATTGATTTTCCATCATGATCACCATGGAAATCAAGGAAAAATACGGAGGCAAAATATAAAAAAAGATAAAAAATTAACCCGGCCAAGTAATTGCATTCCCTGGCTGTAGGTTTTCAATATCTTTCTTCAACAGGAAGCCTTCCCCATAGACTTCAGTGGAGAGCAGCTATGCTTGCACATGCACAGACTGAACATTGGAAGCAGGGAGAGAGGCTCTTTTCATTACGTGGGCTACACAGATGCTACAAATTGAAGCTTAAGACAGCAGAGCTGCTCCCCTTTCACCACGGTATGGCCTGCTGACAATTAGCCTGTCTGCTTCTTCCCTATCCCATCCCTGCTCAGCAATTAACAGGGGCAAAAGCAAGCTTGTGGTCTCCCTTGTTACACGTGGAACAGCTGCTGGGGCTATCCAAGGGGTCCAGGTCAATACCCAGAAGATCTTTCCTGGAAAGCTGACAACTCTATCGGGCCTGAACTTACAGACAGACTAAAAGAGTCAATTACCACAGCGTAGAGACAATACAAATCAGAGGACAAGAATTTGTGGATTTTTTAAAGCTAAATCAGACCACCTTTTACGCTGAGCCCCCTGCACACATCAGACTGAAGGGCAAACTTCAGATAATACTGAGCTTATCAGCTTGCACTTGGCCAAATGCAGTTACTCCTCCTGAACTGGGGTTACTCTGTGTTAAAGCTACTTTCCATAAATTCGCTTTGACAAGCGCTAGCTACACCACCTGTTTGTAACCCTAAGAACTAAATTATGTACAGGCTTTGCATTTCCCCTTGTTTTGTGCAGCTAGAGAGGAGATTATTCTGGCCATTTACACAATTCAGCCATGTATAAACACAGCAGCTTGGCTTACAATTATCAACTCTATTCCAGCCCTCCAATATTCATATTTACAAGTTATATTCTGATTTTAACAGAGATAAGCCTGATGGCAATGCTGGTGAGGTTTTTCCAGCACCCTTATGCTCACAGCTGGGAGAGCCTTCCCAGAACAGTGGCTTCTCACCCTGCTCCAGTTTCAGATTTTGCTGCCTAAGAAGTCTGCTTTACTGTTTGGCAAACCTATCTGTCACTTCTAGTGAAAGAGGAGCATCCCCAACTCCATTTGCATGCACATCTCCTGGCTTTCTGGGAATAATATATCTCCTCCCAGTGATCAACTCTGAAAGACAGCAAGATGATCAAAGTAGCTGAAGCACTAATGGAAAACGAATTAGAAACACATGGGTATTACAAAAGTTAGAAATTAGTTCTTGAAGTGACCAGTGACAATACCTCTCCATTCCTTTGTCAATGCAATACAATACACTCTTGTTGCTCTTTCCTATGCAAAAGCATTTCCTAACTTCCTAAGAACACCTTGTCATCATGCAGGGCCTGTGCCCAGCAGAAGCAATTCTTTGTGCAGGTTTTCCAGCTCTTACTGTCCAGAAAATCTCATCCTCGGCACAGGCCCTACTCTAATAAGCAGCAAGGCGGAAGTTAGGCTCTCCAATGAAAACAGCTATTGGTTTACTTGTTTGGGTTTTTATTTCGACATAGTAATCTCCCTACAGGCGTTCTAGGAAAGCACAAGAGGAATGTTTCTTCTGTGAAATGTAATTAACATAGTTTTCTTCCTGTTGCAAAGTATAATTGTAAATACAAACCGACACACGAGAATGGGGTTATTTTGGGTGATGGTTTGTGCAGCAAAATACCGTGATGAGTTTGGTTTGTCAAGCTGAAGACAGGGCAGACGTCTCTCTCCCTTCCTGTTTGAGCCAGTGGTCTGGGAAGGGCTGCCGTAACCTATAATGACGGTCAGCTCACCCAAAGAAACTTGTTTCCCCCAATCTATAAATGCAGTTTTCCAAAGGCTGAACACATGCCAGAATATGCATATGCTTTGTGATCCTGTGTGACACAGCAAACCCTGGTCTGATTTCAAGTTATATTAAAATTTACATTAAAATGCCTCAGTTGTGACAAAGCTGCTGCCTTTCAATACCTGAAGGCAGCCTACAAGAAATCTGGAGAGGGTATGTAGTGATAGGACAAGGGGGAATGGCTTTGAACTGACAGAGGGCAGGTTTAGATTAGATATTAGGCAGAAATACTTGGCTGTGAGGGTGCTGAGGCACTGGCACAGGCTGACCAGAGAAACTATGGAAGCCCCACACCTGCAAGTGTTTAAAGCCAGGCTGGATGGGGCTCTGAGCAACATGGTCTAGTGGAAGGTGTCCCTGTCCATGGCAGGAGGATTGAAACTAGATAGTTTTCAAAGTCCCTTCCAACCCAAACCATTCTATGATTGTATATACTTTCTCACACACAGCTCACACAAGGGTGTGGAATACTCTTTCGAAGTCAAAGAAATGAGTCAAATTTTTCTCTGCAAAAGCATTTCCTTGGAACTCAACAAAACATGGGATCATCGTCACATTTCACTGTGTACTTGCAATTGTTCTTCAGGTGGCAAAGCACTTAAACCTATATTCAGCTGAGCCCCAGAAGCTGTTGAGAGCAATGGAGTGTGGCACAATGGGACTGGATAGTTTCAGCCTAGGAAAGCAGTGGTGAGTCACCTCCTGGCTGAAGGTCACTTTACCCAGATGGGCAATTCCCTGCAACGTGTCCCCACATGCAAAATGTATAATCCAAGACGGAAACAGAGGACTGAAATAACAAATGGTTTACTTTCCCCTGCTCTCTAGAGGAGGTCAATCATTAAACTTAATGAAAAATTACATTCTGCCAGTGCAAAGCCTCACTAGTAGGCATTTGTTTACTGAACTTGTTTGGATCTTGTCTCAGTAGTCATTACTATAAATCTTTCTGAGCCAGCGTACCTTAGAAAACACCAGCTGCTTTCTATCTTGTCTTCTTTATTCACTGCAGGAATATCCAGGTAAATACTCTGACCTCCATCTGTAAGACAAGACACTGCAGCACGAGTGGCCTGGCTGAATAAATCACTGGGGAGAAACAGGCAACAACATTGAAGCCTGAGGAACAGCAGACCAGTCAGTCTCCCCTCAGTGCCTGGCAAAATCCTGAAGCACATCCTCCTGGAAACTGTGCTAAAGCATGTGGAAAATAAAGAGGTGATCGGTGACAGCAAACATGGCTTCACCAAGGGCAAATCACGCCTGACAGATTTGGTGGCCTTCCACAAGAGGACGAGGGGGAAATGGCTTTAAACTGACAGAGGGGAGGTTTAGATTAGATATTAGGAAAAAATGATCTACAGTGAAGGTAGTGAGACACTGGAACAGCTTGTCCGGAGAAACTGTGGAAGCCCCATCCCTGGAATTGTTCAAGGCCAGGCTGGATGGGGGGGCTCTGAGCAGCCTGGTCTGGTGGAAGGTGCCCCTGCCCATGGCAGAGGGTTGGAACAAGATGATCTTTAATGTCCCTTTCAACCCAAACCATTCTATGATTCCGAGTTAGAAGGCTTTAGGAGCACACATGACTAAGCACAAGTGGTATATACACATAGCACATATTTTGTAAATTAATTTTCTGCATATCAGAAGATTGATGGCTATCTATCAGAAGGTACCTCCATTCTGCTGGGAAGATTTTTGTTAGAAAGCGAAGTTGTAAAGATGAACAAATATTTTGATTTCCAGGTAATTGCACAAAGGCCACTTCACAAAACCTGAAGAGCTTCTTGGATCAAATTCCTGCCAAAAGCCAGGAATCTGAAAGGTGTACCCTCACAGGCATTTCACAGTGCTTTACCCCATTCAGTCTGGAGGCTTACTCTGTCACGACACAACATTGGCAGCTATGGCTCAGCAAGGGTTTTCCCAGAGACCTGACCCTTCCAGCAAGCTTTTAGTACCATATTACTCTTCCGGCTCTGTTTGTGAAGCCTGTGACAGGATTCATCCATGAACACCCAGGGCCATGATGGCCTGGGTAGTCTTTGCCTGGGCAAGTGGATAACACAGGCAAGCAGGTTCAAGGAGTGTGAAGGTCCCGGGCACAGCATGGATTTAGCATTCATCTGATACTGACAGTGATCACTGGGATTGCCCCAAGGTCACAATCACAAGCACTTCTCCCCAGGGTCTGTCAAGGTGTACAAAAAGACTTAAGGGTCTCTTAAGGAAAAACTAGCAGGAAAAGGCACGGAAAATTTGTCAGGCCAACCACGGAGCCAGCCAGCTTGTGGGGAGGTGGTTTAAGCACCTGTGTGTGCATTGTATGGAAAGGTTCTGCCTCGTGCACCTCCATCCACAGGCCCTGCTGGCTTGTAGCCTATTGCAGGTGCACATCTCTCAGACCAAACACCTGCAGGCTTTGGAGAATCAGCCTGACTCTCAGAAGGAGCTCGGGTCCAAATTGCCCCTTTGTGTTTCAAACACAAGAAAACGCACGTGAATTCTGAGCAACTTGAGAGGTGTGACAGACTGCTTTGTCTCAGCAACATGTAAAGCTTTTAAACTGGGACTTTCCAGCAGCATTCCAGTGCCAGACTGGTGATTTATGAATCACATTTTGTCTCTCACAGCAGCGAGGTCCATCAGTCCCTGCAGCAAAGGATATTAAAGCTCTCTGTTGCTCACTGAAACGAGAGCAGGCTCCAGCCTCAGCAGTGCTCTACTCGTAAAAAAAAGTGGAAGATGCTCACACCAGTCGCTGGAGAACATCTCTCCAGTACAAGTTTTGCCTTCCTGAGGGTCTTTAGTGACAGCTTGCTATTACAAGACAGAACAACCCCAAGTAAAAATATCTCTCAAGTGCACAAACATGGAATATCTAACAGCTTTAGAAGAACACAAGCAACAATCTGTAAGTATTTGTATATGAAATTAATTATATCAGCACTTTTCTGAAAACTACACTGGAAACTAATTCCTGTATGGTTTCTGCAAAAAGGGGAGGTAAACAGAGTGAGCCATGCCTGGACAAAACCTTCCCCTCATGCTTAGCATGCTGACAGGTCACTGGCCCTTGCAAAAAGGTCAGAGACTGCAGCAAACTCTGGAAATATGGATCCTAAGTGCAAGAAAGAGTAAGAAACATCACCCTTCTGATACAAGTCACACCAAGGGACTGGTTGGCAACAGGGGAGAACGAAAGAGAAAGAAAACAAGCAAAATACCTCTTTTTGCCAGCTGTTGCTCATCTCCCAGAGAGCACATCACAGTAGCTGCTCTGGGTACTTAGGTTGTCACCTATACACAGACCCACACTGAGCTGTTTACAGCCTCAGGGCTTTATCTGCCCTTGAAAAGATTAGCTTTTGACCTGTGCCCTTACATCTCATATCTCTGAGTCCTTAAAAACCTTTTCCATAGTCCTCGTGGCAATTGGAAATCTTCTGCAAACCCTGAGAAGCAGAATAGCTGTTTTGAAAACAGTCTGATACAGCAAGTCCACGTTGGAGCCCTGCACAGCACTGCCTCCTGAGCCCAGCATCCCTAGGAAGGGTTCCCCTTCCTTTCCCCTCTACAGTGCCCTGGATAAGGCCCTAACACGGAGTTGTGTAGCAGTCACTTTGTCCCTGAGTGTGCTCTTCAAACTGGAGAGAAGCTAAGGCTAACATCAGCTGCTGCTGAAGCTTTTGTACCATGACGCTGAAGTATTTTATTGCTCTCATTAAAAATCAAGTGATTTAATCTCACTGGTGTCCTAATGCATACCTTGTTAACTTAATCTCATTTTCTAGTTAGCCATGAACTACCAGACTGCATTATGCCTTTAAACAAGCAGGACTTTCAGGGATTAGGTGTGGGGCAGAACTTGCTGTGCCAAACCCACTGGCACCTTCCCCTCCTGTCAGGTGTGCCAGGGCAGGCTGCCCAGACAGCACGACCCGGGACAGTGCCTGGCCACAGGCCTCAGTCCCTGGGCCATCAGCCCCTTGATCCTCCCATCCTGGAAGCGGATGCAGTGGCCAGTGCAGAGAGAATGAAATCTTCTCCCCGGCCACAAAACTCTGCCAGATGACACAGATGCCCTGCAGTTCCCTTCCACATCCCTCTGTGGACAAACACGAGACCACACCCCAACAAACACCTCCACCTACCAACTTGAGGGAGGTGTCTCTAGCTCTGAAAAGCCAGGCCTGGGCAGTGTTTGAGCTGCATGGAGAAAGGGCCCAGACTGGTTTTTCCGTGACCATAGCGATGCTTTGCGTTTTTCTGGGGTCTGGTTTTTTGTTTCAAGTGGCCCAGGGCCAGGTGGAACTAGGTAAGCAATAGCAAAGGTATAGCACAATTCCTGTTAAAAACCTACTCCTGGCTCAGCAAACAGGAAGCTAAAACTCCACAACCTTCCTCAAGCACACCTCCACAAAGCCCCTTTTGTTGCACACATTGGTTAGGGCAGGCAGGACAACACGGAGGTGGGGAGAAAGCATTCATGCCTTACAGGGAGGGGCTGTGCAGGGTGGAAACAGGGAGTGGAGACATCCTCCTCTGCTGGGAGAGGGCAAGAACACGTTAGACCTCGTGTATTGCAGCATTTCACCTTAAACACACTTAGTACCCTCCATAGCCCCAGTTGGTGACTAAGGGAGAGGGCACCCAGGGAGGCAGAGATCACATTTTCCCCAGGAGAAAGGCAGAGTTTCCTGCCACCGTTCATTTCCAGGGGCACTTACTCATTGCTGGGAAGTGCTGAGAGCAGCAGCTGTCCCCCAGTTCTTGCACAGAAAATCCCATCTTTCCCCCAGGCATGTGTCAGAGCTGGTTTCCAGTGACCCATGAGAGCTGGGAGGCCACAGCAGTCACTGGGTCCAAATGAGATGACAAAATCATCATCATCTGATTGTGACTCAACTCAAGCAGCTTTGCTCCGGGCAATTAGCTTGGAGACCAACATCCCTGCCTGTTAGTGATTTACATCCATCCAGAATACCTTAACCTTTGTGCACAGGAGCTGTCTGCAAAATCCAGGGAGCCTGTCCAGGGAAATCCAGCCTGAGGGCTCCCTCCTTTAGCTGCAGCATAAGCCTCCTCTGGTAAGTGGAAACAGGACTTGTGTGAATTAACCTACAACTCTTCAACATCTAACTGTCTCATCACCAGTGCAACTGTTATTTGCTTTTTTAAAGGGGACCATTTCACAGCAAGAACCATTTCCTTTGCATTAATTATCACGATTCAGATGCATTAATGACAAACAGAAATAAAGGCAGATATTTTCCAGGCAGCAAATGAGGCTCTGAGGAGATCTACCAGGGCATGGCAGCACTGGGTCTCTTGATGTTCCCCCATAGCCTTCCCTACAGCATCTTCCTTTCACTCCTGATTTGGTTCATTTCAAAAAGCATAAAATGAAGCTTGGAAGCATAAAAGAACCAGATATAATGCATAGGAGACTATTCCACAAAACTAATATCCAGGGAATTTCATTAAGGAGTCCCTTGAGCTCATTTGGCTGGAAATTTTGGACCATCAGAGCAAGGAGCTAGCACCAGTTTACTCAGGTTGGAGCAGAGGTGGTGAGCACTGACAGAGGGCAGAGCAGGAAAAAATGAAACACCAGGGTGGAAATGCACAGCGGAAAAGACAAGGCCAGAGAAACAGCAGTGGAAGAAAACATCCAAGGAGAAAAATTGCAATAGATCAGAAAAGCCAGAAGGCTGGCAAGGGAGAAGGCTTGAAGCACAGGTAGCTGAGGAAACTGAGCTGGAAAAGGGGGAGAGAAAGCAAAATAAGAAAGAGGAATCCAATCCTTAAGGTAGAGCTGGTTAGTGAGAGGTAAAGCTTAAGGAGAGGGAAAGAGCATGGCCCCAAGTCTCCCTGTCCCCACCAGCACCACACAGCCTTCTGCACAAGTCTGTGGCAATGGTTCCTGCTGGGGCAGGTCAGCCAGTGTCTGTACTCCTGCATCAACTCTGCTCTCGTGAGCTTGATTGCTTCATTAATATATTATCCCCAGGAAATGAATTTTGCAAGCCCTGCCTCAAAGCTTGGTATGGTCTGCACAAAAAAATGTCGAGTGTAGACTTAACTGCTGTTCGTGGCACAAATCTTGGTGCTCATGCAGTGCTCTGAATTTTCATAGCTTCCCTAGGGGTGTCTCTGTCATCTCTGGCATGTGCAGCCTACACTGTCATCAGTACTCCACTTCAATACATGCCAACTGCAACTATTTTATCTGATTTCTCCCAGGGTGGAGAGCAGCAGTGCTGGCAAAGACAGAGGGAAAGAAGGGTTGAGAACCTCTGCCTTCTCAGTTTTGCTGGTGACTAACTGACCTCTCCTTTTTAACAGTGGGCCAATATTTTCCTTCTGTTTCTGCCTGTTGTTTATGTATTTAAAAAACCCTTTCTGGCAGTTTTTGACATCTCTGGCCAACTTCAACTCAAGCTGAGCTTTTGCTGTTCTAACTGCATCTCTGCAGTTTTAGTAGTAGGAAGAGAGAGATGCTCCTCAGCAAGGATGTGGGATTATGACCTGACCAAGACAAAATGTGTTTCACATCTGACAGCTGATCCACATCACCACTTCTCACAGCAGCATCCCCTCCTCCCTGCCAGACAATCATTACATGCTTTTGTTAGATTTCTATATATGCTCTTTTCTGTAAATTTAAAGAGGACCTTCCCTTCCAGTAAATTACAGCTTTCTCTTGGCTTTCAGGCCAGTCTGCAGCCCATGTTTTCAAGCAGCCCGAGTTGCTTGTGTTTGGCTTTTCCAAGACGCTGACTGTGGAGAAGGTTAAGCAGTTTAGTGGTTGAGCGGCTGGTACAAAAACAAACCTACAGACTTCTGATCCAAGCACACCAAAACAACACGGTATAGAGAAACAGCCCAGCTGGGGCCAAGTATACGTGCTATGGCATTGCACACCCCCGGTGTTTATTTACAAAGCAAGCCAAGTCGGGCTGCCATCCCTCCTTAAACGTGTACTTTTCATGCCCAGAAATTGTCCTTGGATCAAGTTTCTGGTGGGAGGAGCAGCCCTGCATGCAGGACCTGTGGCCAGCAGCTTCTCCAGCACATCTTCCGAGAGGTGAAACACAAGTGTGGAATGCTTGTCCACAGCTGCTGCAGGCTCTGAGATTCCTGCGACAACAACGAGATTTTGACACGTGTGTCGCAGGCAGAGTGTGGATTTCAGACAAAGTTTATTGGAGGAGCCCTCCCACTGAGTCACGAGGTGTGGAAAGATCCCCCTTGCTCTTTGAACTCCTCAGAGAGGAGCCTACGTGCAGCTGGATCCAATCTTGGCCCTAGATTTTGTCAATGGTTTATGTCTAAAGGATTATACAGGTATAATTGAGCCTTTATACAACTTTGTCCTTCAGGATTGAGGATGGCAAACCAAATGCATTTGTATAAATAAATTGAATGATTTGTTTAAACTAGTTGCAATAATAATGATAATGATTAAAAAAAAGAGCTTAATCAGAATTATTTACTACACAGTATGGACAGCTATAACTACTAGTATAGTGCACTATTTTTGAAGCAATAATAAAGCAATTATCTTGAAGCAATTATAAATAAACAATTATATTGAACAACTATATTAAAACCCTTAAGCTTACAGGCTTTTTAGAAGAGGAAGAGCTTCATAGAAGCTGGCAGTGCTCCTGTCATCTTCTGACAGTCATCAATGGAACATTATAACCAGGACAGGGCAAGGACATGCTTGGACCATAAACAAGGTGTCTAGATATATACAAGTTACTCTCAAAGAAAATTGTCGTCTTTGGATGTGTGCACAACCTGATGCTCTTTCAACCTTCAAAGCACTGAAATAATGACATTTTTACCAAAACATCCAGCATTCTCCAAGCCCTCTTGCCCCAAGAAGTGCCTGTTTCCTTTTTGCTATTCAACATACACTGTCACAAGAACTACAAGGCTTATGTCTTTAGCATTTTCCCCCCAAAAATCAATGACTATACTGTGATGAAAAGAACAAGTGATCAAACCAAGAGTTTTATTTCCACCCGCGAAAAGAAGACTCTGTCTACCAACAGACCAACACAGATGAGCAGACTCGATCATATTTAAAATCAATTATTAATTTATTTATAATTAAATTCAGAGAAAATGGAACTGTATATAATAAGAACTACATATCTAAAGAAAAAAGTCTTTATACTGCCTATCCCCCCAAATCCCTCTAAGTCTGTCTTGAAAAATAGAAGTAGTCATAGATAAATTGGATGGTATTGTTCTGCAGTGAGTTCTGTCCTGCAGGTTGGGCAAAAGCCAGCAGTCTCAATGGCAATAGGGAGGCACTGGCTGCAGAAGACATGGCCACAAAAAGTTGACAAAATCAGACGTTCAGTTTGCATAATCTGGAAGAAACGAAATCACAACAGGAAAGAACTTGAGTTCTCTGCTCTACTGGCAGCAGGCAAAAAGGACTTGGAGCTTCTTCAATCTGCCAGTTACTGCTAAATAATGAGGGACCCGTAGATCTGGCAGTGTCTCCTTGGCAAGGGTCTCTCCCTCTGCATACACCAACAAGAAGTGACTTCTGGAGCTCCAAAGCCAGGGTCGTGCTTCAAGCCAGCTGCCCACAGCATCCCACATCAGCCAACTGGGTTGCGCAGCTCCCCCTCTGCCCCAGTCCCCTCCCACAAAGCTGCAGGGGTGACAGCACGTGGATCCTTACCTCCGGGTAAAAATCCATGCAGATCGGGCACCTAATAATAGTACCTGCAGGCCATGCACTAGAGAGAACAGAACCAGAAAGAACATGCAGCTGTTTATGTCACCATACTTCGAGGGTTACTGACACACAAAATGTCGTGTAATCATCCCACTGCACTGGCCAGCTGTGACACATTCCCTTTGAACAACCCTGCATATCCTTAACTCTCTCAGTTTGCTGTATGTAATAATGAGTGTGGGTCTCCCTGTCCCAAAGGAGACAGCGTCTTGGTTTTCACTGGGAGGAGGATGCAGTCAATCCTGCCCTAGGGTGTGAAGTAACAGCAGCCTCCAGCCCTGGGCAGTCTCTGTATGGCAGCGCTTATGTCCAACGGGTCATCAATAGCAGCCTTGTAACTAAAGCATCGAGCTGCCCTCTGGAAAGTATTAATTCTAAAATGGAACAAGGTCTGACACTACAGATGGCTCTGGCAAGAAGGACTCTTTGCTCAGTGTTAAGTCCTGCAGCACTGAGCTCTTTCAGCCTCACCTAAACAGAGCAGGAAGGGGCATTCTGCAACAGAGGAGCTTGAGACCGAAGGAAAAACTTACTACTTTTTTATATCAAGTTCTCTCCTACATTGCCTTTCAGTAATTCAAAAGGCTCAAAGCACACCAGCTTTATTTAAACCTGCACAGACTTTGTCTGTCGCCAAGCCATCGATACCAAGGGAAATATTTCCATACCTAGTCTCAATACCAGAGCCTGGCATGACAAGAAAATGCAATACATTATGAGCTATGGCCTGTGATAAATCACCCTTGCTTGCATGCCCCCAAACTTGTCTTTAAGATTGTGTGCAAAGTTGTCCAACTGCCTTTGGCTGCCTTTCTCTCCTAAAGTATAGACAGTATCATTTGACCATCATGCAGCACTGGATGTGGTCCTCGTTGAAAGAGAGAAATAAGTAGAGTAAGTGAAGGTTTCAAAGATAAGCCAGGCCATAGCAGTATAACTTGGTGCTGTTTGTATGAAAAAGAAAAAGAAGGCAAAATTCAATGTTTGGTAGGTCATGAGGCATACGTACTCTGAACTTTCAGTTTCCTCCTCTGATGAATCCTCTTCCTCAGATGCTGAATCAGTCGCATACTGATCATTATCTGTTGCTTCACCATCACTATTCAGTACAGAGATGTCTGACAGTAGCAGGCTTCTTTGTTGTTCCCACTCTGCAATTTAATTTTGAAAAGTTAGATCTATCTTTTACTCTCTCCCTGGAACTGTCCTTGAAATGCATTACTATAAATGGTCATTAATGGTTCCTATTTGAAATGGACCCTATTCAGCAGGGTTAAAAGCAATCTTAAACAAACTAGTTTCCTAAATATTGAGGCTGAACCCTGATACATTCCCCAGAGTTAAACTACTTGTGAATAAATCTGCCTTATAAAGGGACGCTCCCTCACACAATTCTTACTAACAGGGTCTGCTGTGGTCCTGTGGTGAGGAATGGCAACAACTGCTGTGTGAAAGGGGGAGAGAGGACAAGTTGCCAAGAAACATGGTGTCATGGCTCAGACACAAGAAAAGGCCTGGTAAAACACAGAGTGCTTTGTTCAGAAAGTTTCAGAAGAGGTAGAACAGATGTTTAAATCTAGAACTGCATATTCCAGAGCTGCTGTCCTTCTCATTGTATGATGTTAAACTCCTTTTGTCTGTGTTAAACCAAACCTCCCCACTCAAAGGGAGTTTCTATCAAATGAGTCTTGTTAAGAACAGTCCTTGGAAACTATAAAAATACTTGAAACAGTGTCTCTTTAGAAATTGTCATCATCTCCCTCCTGAGTTAAGGCAACTTGGAAATGGAGTTATAACATATATCAATTACAGTTCTAATAATATAATATAGGTAATTATATATAGTTATAAAAATTACATAGTTATAGGTCAGTTTTTAATGGCCTGGTCTATAGCATCCAAAGGGTGAGAACAGCTGTTTGCTTTTTAATTCTCCGAAACCACCTGCAACAGTGATCTCTGCAACTCCAGAGTCCATGTAACAATAATCAAGCACTAATCAATAAAAATTACAGAAAATGTCACCATACTGAAGTTCATTCCTGCATAAGTATTCAGATACAACTTCTGTTGCAGGGATTTTCCACTGTGTTTGATAGTGGCTACCAAACCCAGATGGGAACTGTTCTCTAAGATACCGGCCAGAAAATTTAACACTGTTCTTTGCCTTTTGCTAAATGTAGTTTCATTCCTTGCTGCTGAGATTGTTGAAAAAAGACAAAGAAAAACTAATGATTATGTTTATAACAATTCCATTATCAACTGTAAAATGTAAACTCACCTTCAAGAAGCTTGCATCAATGCATATGGGAAGGAACAGAAAAAAAATACAATTAGACTTCAGTGTGCAGGTGATTAGATGAACCTGAACTACATGAACACCCTCCTCCCATTTCAGTTCCCAAATTGGATTTAGTCTGGAGGTGTTCCTTCCCCTCTTTTTCCCCCAAACAGGCAAATTCACATTAGATGAACAGCTGACAAAGAAACCACAACAGCAGTTGGGAGGAAAGAATTCCAGTTT